>CAKNWT010325327.1:0-10467 GCA_932066315.1 Andricus coriarius | reverse complement strand
AAATTGTCAAAACTGTAAGAATAAATACAAATTTTCTTTTACTTTGTATAAAAATGTTTACACAGCTTCATTATCTTTACCCACCTTTTATACATAAATTCGACTGATTAGAAGATACCAAATTTGAGCAATCTTTACGTGCAAAATTCTTATATTGCTCCTTTACAACAGCATTACAAATTTAGCATCAGCAAGGTCATCATCAAACCTAACTCCATGTATCACTTCTTTTCATGTAGGTACTATACTAAAATTTTCTCCAGGTTGAATTCAACAAATAAATCAAAAGATAAAGAAAATCGAAAACGGCACAATATGGAAAAACAGTGCATTAGGATTCTGAAAATGCATAATTAATTTAAAGTCGTTTGTGAGGCTTCATTGTTCAAATTCAATTTTTCTATTCCTCGGAATCTCATATTTCTATTTAGATGCAATTCTTTTTTGAGCTGAAGAAAGGATACGACTTTTCGTCCAAATTTGATTTCTTATACCCAAATAACTGAACTACTTAAATAGTCTGAACTTTCTATGTTTTTTCAAATTCTTATCTTTTCGTGCGTATGTTCTATTAGCGGAAAACTTTTAGCTATTCAAATAATGTGTGTCATACTCAGATAGAAACAAATAATTTAAAAAAATACAACTTTGGACTTTGAACACATGTTGCTTTTATTCTTCTGATTCCTTGGAACTGTAGAATTTTTCCTCGTGTATTTTTATAAATTCAACTGACAAAAGATAATAAAAATAAAAACAAATGTCACTTTTGGGAAAACATGTTGCCTCTGTTTCTTTTTGTTGAATGTGAAGAAAAAAACATAAAACAGTGCTGTTGAAAAACTCGCTGTTGTATTTACATTTATGAACTCCTAGAGTTATGAAATTTTTTTTATCGTATTTTGATCGAAAATAATTTTTTGTTTTAATTTTATTTGTTTGATGCAAAAAAGGAAACCGTTTGATAATTGACTACAAATTAATTGCACCTTTTGAGCCTTTTGATAATAGATCCGTGTTCGATTTCCTAACTTTGTTTTTTCGTCCCACCATAAGCAACATCCTGCGGGTGGATCAGAATTTCAGTGATATACGATTAAGCACTGAACCAGATTGGAGGATGTCCTATATAAATCTTTTATAGTTTGGCTTATTGTTTTGTCGACTAGATAAGATCTGGTTGACCAGAGAACATTTAGATGAACGATCGATTTTCTCCTTTCAGGTTGCCTGGATGCTCTTCGATCAGAGCGCTATTCTGACGGTACACAATCACGTTATCACGAGGAACCCGAGAATAGCCGTGTCGCACGATAAGCATAGGACGTGGTACCTACATATCAATGACGTGCAAGAGGACGACAAGGGAAAATACATGTGCCAGATTAACACCGTGACTGCTAAGACGCAGTACGGATATTTACACGTTGTAGGTAAGGAACAAACAACTTTCACACATAAAGCTACATTTTAGTAATTATAATTAAAATACCCTTGCGTACACGGAGAAAAATGGTTAATCAGCCTGAACATCCAGAGTGTCAGATTGACTATATTTGAGTTTTAACTATAGGACAGCCCCCTAGATGGTCTAGTGTACCATCCGTGGGGTGTCAAAATTTGACGGTTAGCTTCACTTTCCCAGAGTATAAAGATGACCATCCTGAAGTTTAAGCCTGATTATCTCAGGTATTTTAGCTTGATTATCTCGGAGTGTTAACTTAATCATATCAGAGTGTCAACTTTATTATGTGTTGTCCTTTTCCTAACTACATATATATTCATAAGAGAGACGAGATGCAGAAATTTAAATTAATAAATGAAACTTGAAAAACTTGCCAATTTATATAAAATCCGTCAATTGTTAAAGCATCTTTATTATTTTTGAATAAAGGATGCCTCATACATGATTGCATATGCATAAAAACTTTGACAACAGATTAGTTTGAGCACGAGAGGCTAAGGAAACGGCGTCACTGCACTGAATTAAAACATTTTTAACACTGGAAAATTTAGAAAACTAGTCACTCTCGACACATTTTCGATGTATCAACAAGCGGTATAAATAGATTAAAAATGTTGTGTAACAAGGCAAATGTAACACCTAACGTCAGTCGCTCCAAAAATGCGTTTCGGGTGTCGGGTGTGTTCGCTCGGTATTCGGTAGAGGTCGTGACGCTGCCACTTCTGTTTTACATTCTGGAATGTCGATTTGACTATACTGATAGTGAGTCTAAATCATCCGTGGATGTTCAAATAGACTGTAAAATTATGGTTTGTCTGACTATGAAGAAAAAATTGTGTATGGTACTTGGCACTATCTAAAAGATCAAACTGACCATCTAAATTTTGCCACTTCAATTTTGACTATCCATTTTTCTCCGTGTAGCACTATGGGTGTCTTCACTGTTGATTTAATTATTTGTGCTGACTTTATGATCGCTTTGATTCCCCACATATGTAAAATGAATTTGCTTTCTTATAGAGGGTGATTTATTTTCACTAAAATAAGAAAAACTGACACTAATTTCATCAATTTCATTTTCATATCTTGTACCCAGAATGCTTTTTTCGGAAAATCAGAGAGTTCATCATGACGTTAATAAACAAGGTAAACATTTTTTCAAATTTTTTAAATCGCTCTTGATACATCATGTAAGGACAAGAAAGGTTCGTCAATAGATCATTCGAAGCGAATCTAAAACATGAATACTTACATCAGATACAGTACTATTGTATTCTAAATATTAAAAAAGTTTTCTTTACATGAACAAAATAAACAATATATTTTTAATATTTATGATTTGGTATTGCTAGATCATATAGGAGTTCATGATAGGCTCGTTATTAGCTAATTCAACGCATCTCGAAAATGCGAACAAATATATCAGATACAGCTCTATAGTATTCCTAATATCAGCAAAGTTTTTCTTATATAAATAGAAAAACCGATTTTTTTTTAAATTCATAAATCGGTACTTATAGGTCAAAAAAATTTCCTCAATACATGGATCGATGCCTCTCAAAGTTATTCTTATACAAACTAGAAAAACCATTTTTTTTTATTTGTAAACGTAAAAAAGTCACATCTAATCTCTAGCTCAAAATCTTATCAGATTTGCACATGAGCTACAATTCGTTTAAATTTCATGATCATAGCTATTTTAGTTTTCGTGCATTGATAAATAACATTTTCTAGTTCATGGAGACGAAATATTTCAAAAAAGTAGATTTGAAAATTCTGATAATTATAAACCACCCTCTATGAGGAAGCAATTGTTCAGTATATTCGAAAGCTTCCAAACTTTTCACATAATTCATTACATGTAAGAGTTGAAAACTTAGCAGAAAATATTGTGGAAATTATAAAATATCCGTCACTATAAAATTTTCGAAACTACAAAATCTCCGAGGTTATATAATTACACAAACTAAACAATTAACAAAATTGGTATATATCAATTTATTTCAAACGATTTATGTCAAGAGTCCATAACATTTATTGCACTAGCTTTAAAATTATCCAATGTTGAACATTTATTTCTCGAATACTTAAAGTTTCAAAAGCTTGCAATCTTGTTGATTTTTTATTTATTTTGAAATATGGAATGTTTTTAATTTAAAATTACGTATTCATTATAGTCCGAGATTTAACTTATTAGATTTGATAAATCTCTTCTTTTTTATATTCTTTCATTTCAAATGCGTGATTCAATTTACAATTTTATTATTTTTAAATTATTCAATTTCATTTTGATACCTTAAAATTCAATATGAATCGTTTTAACGGGAAATTGTTCAATTTAGAATCTGTACATTTTATGTCATTATTTCTGAACTGAACATTTAAAAAATGTTGTATACGCTGCAGCTTAAAGTAGTTCAGTTTCAAATGATTATTGCATTCTCGAATTTTTTACATTCTCATCAGAGAAGGTATTAGATTTGTGTAAAATTTGAGCTCCTTAATTTTGGTCAAATGTCCACGTTTTGAGATATACTGAACCCAAAAAACAGGTGTTCGCAAATGTGCTATATGGCTGTGTGTACATATGTGTGTCTGGATGTGTGTATGTATGTAGATTATTATATTGATAGCACGATAACTTTTGAAAGAATTGACAGGTTGGATTGGGCCTTGGTATACTTTTTAAGTGTCCTAAAATAAAGGTCAGGTTTGTTAGCTAGCCATTTTGGATCAAAATTCAAAAAGTGAGCGCCTTTTCAAAATTTTTAACACCACTTTTTTCAAAATTAAAAATTCTATGTACGGATTTAATTTGATTGAAAAATCGAAAATTCACATTTCTATCGCACAAAAAAATAATACAAAATTCCAGTTCGCGTTCAAATTCTACAACATGCAAAAAAGTATGAATAGTCAAAAATTGTGCACTCAAAAAAGATTTACGAATTTGTTATTAATCACTTTTTGATGGGATCCGTAGTTTTTGTTTCATTTGTAAAAACTTGATCTAGGAATAAAATAAATTAAATTTTTGGACAAGCGACACAAACCACGAAAAAAATTAATAGACAAAAGTTGTTCACTCAGAAAAGAGGTACACGTTTTCTATTAATAATTTTTTTGATAAGATGCGATATTTTTGTTTCAATCGTAAAAAATGATATTAAGCATAAAAAAAATTGCGAAAAACGACGCAAGGTACGAAAAAAGATGAATGGACAAAAGTCGATCATATAATGTAGAAAATTTCGCATTTCGGACGAAATCGATTGCGAAGCACAAGGTACGTGATGTAAACATATTCGTTAAAGCCGAAGAAGCTTTAACAACAGAGAATTCACAATCACCAAATAACAGTTGTCGATGATTTTACCTTTAATTTTAGAAGGTCTGTGCACAAATGTCGGGAAATACAAAGACCGAGCGCGTAGAGCGAGGTAAATACAGTATCGAGCGCGAAGCGCGAGAACCAACAGTCGCGCCCCCTAGGCGCGCTCAAATTAGCCAGCCGCCCTCGCAGCGCGCCATGAGGATGTGCCCGAGAAGCGAGCAGATTTTTATTCTGTTATTGAATCCTTGATATGTGAAAGGTAGCATGCCATGAGGGCCTAACTCTCAATTTTCACAATTTTTCAAGAGAGAAAAAAACATTCTGAGAAATGGAATTTATAATTTTAAAAAAATGAGTAAGAAATTTTGAGATAAATCAATAATGAAAAGTTTGATTGAAAAATGTTATTAAGGTTCCGAGAAAATTGAGGAATAAATTTTTTTCATTCGAGTAGCACATTTTCTAAGTTTTAACGGCAATAAAAAATCCAATTTTCTATTTAAAAAATTGAGAATCGGTTTTTTAGTTTGAGTTTTTGAATCAATGCAAAGGGAAGTAAAATTAAGAAATAGTATCAGGTTTTGAAAAAATAGGCGGGGATTTTTTTTCTTTGCTCAAGGCGCACGTTTGGGTGAAAAGAACTTTTAATGTTGACGAAACCCCAAATTTTCAATTTGAAAATAAGAGAAAATTCACTTTCCGCTTCAAAGCTTGTCAGCCATCATCAGCTATTCAGCTTGTTGCGACTACGCATGCACACAGGGTTCCTTCACTTATGATAATTATATTTAATGAAGATAATTAGACCTTTTGGCGCTATAAATTATTCTCATAATTTAAATATTTGTTCAATTATTCAATTACTCTGAAATAATCCAAATAATATTATATCAAATACAATTCTAGTAATTCAAGCCAAATTTTATTTGTGATTGATAACTTTTCAACTTTTTCTCCCTGTTGTATTTACTTTATGTCGAAGATGTGCATATTTTGTGCCTTGTGTTCCACATCGAAGATGTTTTCCTCGTTTTCCTTCGTCATTTTTGACAGATGGAATTGATTTATACTTTGCTTGAACTTATGTGTTATACACGAAACTTGCTTCTTTCACATTGAGAAGAAATCAACATACGGCACATATTCAGTGCGGAAATTCAACACATGCGTCTAACTTCTTTTGATATTTCGAATGGAATAGCGATGTTGACAGTGTGTGGGTGTGGGGAAAAAGAAAAGATACTTCAAGAAAAGAGAGTTGGAGTCTTTGCCCATAAAGGTTATGGTCAATGCGGTTGCAACTTTTCTTACTTTTCTTATAAGGATTTGACTAGAAAAGCCACATAAGGAAAAGTGAGGCTCAAATGTACTTTTGACCTTTTTCTTACTTTCTGATATATAATATCATCAAAAAAAGATTTGCGGCCAAAGAGAATTTTTTTTAGATATTTTATAACGATTATAAAAGTTATAAGTGATACGCTTAATAAAATGTAAGGGGCCGTACAAAAAATACGTCACGCTATTTTTAAGACCTTTTCCACCCCTTCCCTTCTTCCACCCCCTCGCCATTCAACCTAAAATTTGTTCTCTGATTTCATTTGATAAGTACCTAAAATAAAACCCAAAACATACATACATAATATTTTACCAGACTTCACAGCCTAAAATGTTAGCTCTCAAAAAACGGGGAAAAGGGTGATTTTTTCACGAAAATAGAGGAATAATAGACGGATGAATTCTTTTAAATAAAATTAATATAAAGGTACCACATTGAGTTCAATATAAAAAGCTTAAGATTTAAGATCAACAAAATAGTCGAATATTGAGGGAAAGAAAAAGAATAATTTTCTACCAAAAGAGATGAATTTTAACCAAAAGGTTTGAGTTTGCAAACTAAAAAGTCAAATTTTTTAAGTCAGATATTTCAAGCAAATGGTTGAATTTTGAACAAACAAAAAAATTAAGATTAGACGAAATATTGGCATTTACAAGGAAATAGTTTCAATTTCTAGCAAGGTAGACGAATCAAAATAAATAGTTTAATTTTCAGCCTACAAAGCCGAATTTTCAACTAAATGGTAGAATTCCCAAACAAAAAATAAAGAAAGATGAATTTTCAATCAAGAAATTATCTACGGAAGGAAAATGAATTTTCGATCCAGAACGATAAATTTTCAACAAAGCAGTTGCATTTTCGAACAAGAAAGATAACTTTTTAACAAATTAGTTGAATTCTCCACAAAATAATAGAATTTTTTTTAAATAGTTGAAGTTTTAAACACATATACCTATAAAGATAAACTTCCAACCACATAGTTCAATTTTCAGCAACAACCGAATGAACAACCGAATAGTTCAACTTTCAAGTCAAAGAAACGAAGTTTCGACAAAGTAGTTAAATTACTTAGTAAGCCAAAAAGACGATGTATTTTAGGGTAGTTGATTTTTCAGAAAAATAATTAAATATTCAACAACAATAGTTGCATTTTTCACCAGAAATCAATACCAAATCATTTTGAACCAAATAGTCGAATTTTATATGATAGTAATAGAATTGTCAAACAAAAAATACTATTTTTCAATAAATAGCAGGATTTTTAAGTCAAGTAGTTTACAAAATTGAGTTTCAAAACAAACAAAAACACGAACTTTAAAAAAGTAGTTGAATTTTCAACCAAAGTGATGGGTTTTGAACTAATAAAATGAATTATTTACAAGTAAATTAAACTATTAACTAATTAGTTACAGTTTTGATGAAGAAGATTAATTTTCTACAAAAAGACGAGTTTTTATATTTAATTTAAAACAGTCAATTTTCAACCAATAATAGAATTTTTAAATTTTCAGTAAAAAGATTATTTTCCAACAAAAAGGGACGGATTTTCAACAAAATAGTTTAATATTCAATCAAATTGTTGAATTTTCAAAGAAAAAGAATCAATTTTCAACCAATGATGGAATAGTTCAATTTCCGGTTACAAAAAATTAATGTCCAACTAAAAAAAAAATTAACAAAATAGTCCAATATTTAACCAACGAGATGAATGTCTAATTAATAAAATTAATTTTTAACAAATTAGGTGGACTTTTAATCAAGCATTTAAATTGTTAATAAAGAAGATTAATTTTCTGCCAAGAAATATGAATTACAAACAAAACAGTTTAATCTTCAACCGAAGAGTAAAAATTTTAACAAAAGAGATAAATTGGAAATCAAAAATTTAATAGTAGACTTTTAAATTAAAAAGAATTAACTTTAACGTAATTAACTTTCGTAAGTTCATAAACTTACGAAGATACAAAGTTTAATTAATATACATTTCTTTATGACACATGTGGACAAGTAATGAAAAATAACATAGGCTGACAAAAACTATGTCTTTTTGTACTGAAGCACTGGATAGGTAACTAGGTCATATTTGAAACAATATAACACGAGCAGCGATTTTTTCCTTAAACTGCTTACGCCATCATTTAGTACTCTTTCTTTACATTTTCTTTCCATTTAGGAGCAAAGAAAGCGAATAACATTGTGTTATTCAATTGATAAAGGGTTCGGTGTTTGAAGATTTTTGAGTTTGCTGAATAGGAACTTGAGCTTAGATTTTTAAAATACAAAATTTCGCATCTTTGCTAGTTTTTTAGTGTAAACGTGAAATGGTTAATGTGCCAAATGTCGAAAAAAGTACTCGGTTCGTGATGATCCAGAATGGAAATGAAAGATAAACAGGAGTACTACACGATGGCGTAAGCAATTATAAGAAAAAAGTCACTGCTCCTATTATATTATTTCAAATATAGCTGCAAATTTCCATTTTTCACTTTTGGGTTGGTATATCTTGAAATCTTTAGGTATAGATAAAATTTAGACAACGGATTCCTTATTGGGAGATCAATATCCTTCGGGGTCGCCTAGTCCGGTTTTTGGGTACAAATTTTGTCGGCCTTATATTGTCTTATATTGTATAGTTTTTATTATGTTTTATTTAAATATATTTTCACGTATTCTAAAAACTAAAAAAAAGCTAGTGAAAAATTGTAATAATTTTATACTGAATCGCCCTTAATTCTGGACTTTTAGGAACTAAATGGAAACAGATTGTATTTCTTCGTTATGGGCAAACGAAAGAATATATAGCTTGGTTTGGAGAAGGAAGGGAGCGCAATAATTTAATCAAAAGAAGAAGGGATATATACAGAGGATTCGTTGCCGTCCCGTAGAACATATTAATATCTCGAGTTTTGACGTTTCGGGACGCTGTAGGGGTGAGGATACAGTCAGCGGAGTAATCAGAGGGCTAGATTAATTGTTTCCACGGGACTCTTGCCCTATGCACACAAACGCAAGACTCGTGCCAACACTCGGCACTTCTGTGATAATACCAACAGCCAACATAATACCAACATGTCGTAACTCAGAGTCGCTACTAGGCCGCTGGAACTGCTCTACTGAAAAATCTATTATATTTTTCCTTTCGCTCCTTTCTTTCCTCTCCATACCACTAAAATCTGCCTCATATTTACCGTATCGTAAATAAAGAAAAACCGCAGAGACCTGACTTTTATTCGATTTAAAGCCACGAGCGAAAACTTACTTAGAAACGGAGACCGAAGGAGCTGAGTGGACGAGAACGGGTTCAATCGTATAACACGCTTCCACCTTTTCAGCTTCTCGATACTTATCGCGACATCCTCTTTCGGATCCTTCAGTCTCAATGAATGTCAGCATGTTTTTCTCAATGAATTTTACAACTTTTTTTAAAGGAAGCGATGTGTTAATACCTTATGAGCCTATTAGATTTGATTTAGATAACATCTAAATTAAGTATATAATTGAGAAATCTTTACTATTTCTGAAAAGACTTGTGATTTTTAGGACTTTGTCCTGGACGCTATTGTTCCACGCAATCGCTTTTCTTTGTGTCTGTCGCTCGAGACCTTGCGACCGCGAGTGTGAAGCGGTACTTGTGTTGTTGCCATTGTAGTGGCTCGCTCGGTTTGGCTGGGCGGTATCTAGCTTTCTCTTTTCAATTCCGTTTCGACTCTCGTATCGGGTGCTCGTGACCTCTTTCTGAGATCAAATTCAACGTGCTACATTTCTTAAAGTGATATTAATTATCTGTTCGAGTTCTGACCTGTCAATTTTAAAGTCTTAATGCTTACCCTAACTCAAACTGTTCTAAGTTCGAATAAATGAATCTTGAACAATTTTCATTTTCGGCCTATTGTGAAGTGAAGTGATCGATTAACAGTATCTAGTCATTTTCCCTTCTGGATTATTGTGACGGGAAGTGATTTTCCCGACTCAATCGCCTTCTGGTGTTGTAGGAAGTGACGAGCGGGATGACATACACCTCCAGTTGCATCGAAATCGATCTTTTCGAGAAGGTTCATGGTCGTAGCTTCCGGAGCCTACATTAAGGCAGATTATAATTAGAGTAAATCAGTAAAATCTCGGCTGCCCTTTTTCTAATGCCGGTTGTATTTTCACCTTTTGCAAATTAGTATTTTATTTCATTAGCTTTAAAGTGACAATACGTCGTTCTATCGTTGCCCTACGCCAGCTATCATTAATTTGCTAATATAGTGTTTTTCTCCTAAAAGAACAATATCTTTCAAAACCATGCAGCGACGATATTGAGATATTTGAAGATTAATTAAAAAA
>CAKNWT010325326.1:0-10168 GCA_932066315.1 Andricus coriarius | reverse complement strand
AATTGTTGTTTAACTTGAAAAAATGAGAAACATTGAAATATTTTCGATTGCAACCTCGTGATTTTTCACTGTCATAAAATAGAAAATCACCTGGAAAAATGTATTTTTTTGTTCTGGAAAACCTGGAAAAGTCCTGGAATTTGTTTTTCAAGACACCCTAAACACTCTGGTTATAGTTTGTCGTAAAAATGTGTTCCAGCATCCTCGTTTCCGTCAAGGTTTGCATTAATTAATATCTGTACAAGAAATGGTTTGATGATTAATTTGCGACCAGTAGAATGTCTTGAAATTTAATAGAATTGATTTGATTAAACAAAAAGTTCATAAAGTCATAATCTCAACTTTGCTTTACCGGATCTAGTTCATTATTGCTATTTTATAAATTGAAATCCAGATACTTTATTGAATGAAACCAATTGTTTGACAACACTTGAATACCTATTTTTTGATTTTATTGCGTAATACTTGATGATTTCTGGTGATTCTTGAACTCGATTAAGTTATTTTTCACGAAATTCGCAACATCGGCTTTCTCTTGACATTGCGCTCGTATTGGTCAATTGGTACCCTTTGAGGTAAAGCATACACAGCCTATAAGGTCTATCCTTCTCGCTTGTACTACGTAACACGGCCTACATGCCCTGGAATCGATATCCCGAGACGGCTCCAATAGTCTTGAGCCTCAACAAGAACGTTGTCTTACATCACAGCAGGTTCACAGCGCACAAGCAAGAGAGCCAAATAAGGAACTGGCTCTATAGAACTGGCATAATGCCTTTATAACAAATCGGATGGCACGCGCTTCTTCACTCTGAAACTGAACTGGAGTATTGTTGGCTACAATGCGGAAAATCAGACCCTACAAATGCTGTCAATAATCGCCTTTCAATAAAACCCAGGTAGTTTTTTTCAGAAGGATACTTTAAAGGTTTGGAGAGTACCGTCAAGAATTTATATTTTCCATCTGCACTCGGAATTTATCCAATTAAAGTTCTATCTTTGCGAATGTATTTTCTCTGCTGAAGATACTTCCTCTTTTTTCGTCTTCTATTTTCCGCTGTCGTGAAAGTGCGACTTTTAAGAGTCTACCCTTCTCGATTTGCAGCGCCTGCCTATCGCTCTGTCCATGAATACCGAGGGTGAAAAAGCTTTGCCGGATGAAAGGTGATATCATCATGTATGCCAGCCTTTCTTCGAGGTGAAAATAAATGTGGAGGGTAGCGAAACACCTATTTGCGTCATCAATTATCAAAGTCACAAAGTTCCGAAAGCCTCTTCACGAGTCTTTTCAAAGAAAAAGCACGAGTCGCGATAATGCGATTAGTACAAACTCGAGACCGAAAGAAATGTGACGTGGTCGAAAAAATAATAAGGTTACTCGTTAGAATTCCCTCTTGCTATTCAGTGCAGTTTTCGTCTAGTTTTTCCTTTGGGCTCTTCTCGACTCCTCGTCGCTAATGTTTTCGAAAAGCCACGTCCTGATATTACGTTTCAGATGTAGCGATAATAAACGCGAGGAAATGTCAGCATTAGTTTTCCCCTCACTAAAGAAATTCGTTTTCCATCTTAATTTGAAAAAAAAAGGATCAAAAGAATTTGACTTGTTTCCGTTCATCCAATTCTGCAGGGTAAATATTTTGAGAGCAGTCGTTTTCACTCGTAGGCAGAATTCTAGTTTTCGTATTTGGTTCGTGAAATTAGATCACACGAAGTGAAGTAAACGCGCGTGCCATTCGGTGATGGAGCAAGGCGAGAGAATTTAAACACAGTTAGCTGCAGTCGACTGAATATTCTTCCATCGCCAACGAAATGTTGCGTTGCTTCGTCGAACAGTCTCAACAGTCCAGTCTTTCAAAGCACAGCATCCATCGACGTCGTCCCTAATTCTGGAAGCTATTACTGGCTGCCGGAACCTCTTGAAAGACGACGTTGTCCCTGATGATCGAAACTCTACGAGTAGCTTTGCTCAACTGGATTTTACACCAAGCCACTCAAAGCTGATTGACAAAATCGTTGAAAGGCTCAGCAGAGAGAAAAAAAAACATGATCTAATTACCACTCTAAAGAGAAATCGTCGCAAGTAATAATAGCATTTAATTAAATTTAATCAAGAGTCTTGTCAAGTTGGAGTTTAATCTTGGCTGAAATCGATCACGCTCTAACGGTGTATATAGCTTTATTAGTATCCGTTATGGTCCATAAAGGAGTATACGATACCTTACAGTTTAGGTTACAAATTGATTGGGTATTTTGTCGCCCCCTACCGGATCAATTAATTCAATTGTTATTTGCATGGGAATCTATGAGGTCATCGGCTCTTTATAATTCCTCCAATGACCGAAAGTGGAGAACGACGTTAAAGGAGTTTGCGCTTAATCAACGTCAGCCCGACATATTTACCCGGTGGCTATATTTAGTCCTCAGGTTAGGTGGGTTTGTCCACGGGCTGTGGGCTACGGGGTTTAGGAGTGCCCGAGTTCCGGCTACTTTTATCACCAAGGAAATATCTAGTCCCGGAGGCCGTAATTTTACTATAAAATTTACTGCCTGGCTACGAGTGCAAATATTTTCCGGCCCTCATCTACAGTATGCGAAATACAATAATAGGCACGTTTCAGCCCACAGCCAAGTGCTATGCTACTAATATCAAGAGCATGCACGTAAATCCAAAAGTTTTTTTCAATCTACTCGTATCTACCCTAATTAAAGTGCTAACTAATGGATTTGACTAGTTTGATTTCACGATTTATGTACTTCTACTTTGTTCCATTAGGATATTTGTAGGAAGCATATTCCGCTTTGTTTTTGCGACACATTTTTCCCCGTTTTTATCTGAGTAGCGGATGTCACAACTATGAAAGTGCGCTTATTTTATCAGCTCGTTACGCCCGACTGAAGATTGACATTTCTCTATTTCGCTTTTATTTTCCAATTCTCTCATGTCGTGTTCGTGATCGAGTCACGAAATGGTAAACTATACTGTGAGAGATGATACACATGAAATAACTCTAACCATCTCTGTTTCGAGTCCAAACATCATCTTTTCTAGGGAGGCTTGGCGTTTTTTGTCCCCCTTTTTATGATGGCACGAAACCACATTTATATTTCCTTTGGGGTCTGTGACCTTTGTTTGACTTCATCTTTATTGAATTCGGAACAGTTCGGAATTAGGTTTCACATTTTTTTCCATTTACGTATCAGGTTGTGCTACTATCAAATCTGTGGTGGAGATTTTGATGATGAAATTCAGAGGGATCTGATTTTTCCCGGGAATTCGAATTTTAGCTGGAAAGAGTCGGAAGAAGAGGAAAAAATCAAAGGCCGAAAGGTATGGGCTCACATTTGGCGGTCTCGCCGACACGAACTCGAATAGGTACATACCTACTAGGAAGAGGTGCTTCACGTTGGCAGACACGAAAAACATAGTTAACAGCTGCCGACCGCACCTGTCGCCCGTCGGTCAGTGCGGACCAAAATACGGAACGTTACTTGTGATTCGTGAACTGGTTCGTTGGAAACAAAGCTAGTCAAGATTGTTTTACTTGCCCTTTTCAGAATTCCTTTCCTCCTGTCTAAATATGTCACCAAACTTCGTTTTACAGTTTTACTTAACAGATATTTCGATGATACCTAATGTTAACCTTAATGTTGGATTTAAAATAGAACTGCTAATCTAAATGCTAAGGATATTTTGAAATATTCAGATATTTGGTAGAAAAACGTCCGGCGTATAATTATGGAGCTTGAGGGTATTCGAATTTATCGTACCGCCACGATTATATGTTCTGTAGAATTTTAAGTAAGGCCTTAATCGTAAGTATGGCTCTTCTGATTGGTTTTGATTTGCATGTTTTAAATTGTTGGGAAAAGAAGTTGCTAAGTGATGTTTTAGTCGATTTTTTTTGGTGAAGGCTACAATTGAGTGGAAACTGTTAGCTGTAGAATGGTGATTACCTATAGGTGCAGTAATGGACGGTAACCTTAGGATAAAGATAACAGCTTTTATTCTAATGAAGAGTTTTGTCTGCACACGAACCTTTATAAGATCTTGTTCGAAGAAGTTTAATTTATTAATTGCTCATAGCTTGCTTATGTTCAATCTAAGTTGACTGAACTCATTGCTTTGGAGTCGAATACTCGTGACCTGTGATTTACATAAATTGAATATCATATTTGATCCATTGAACCTATTAAGTGGATATAAGAGGTTGATTATGATCTTTTAAAGTATTAATTAAAAGCATTCATTGATGACTCTATTGAAGCCAAGTTGGATCCTGGAGAATATTTCTTTAGATAGAATTTCCCTTTAATCTGACCAATTCTAAGTACATATCATCTCGCATATCGTGAATAGGTACTAATCTTCTGAAAGGCTTTCAAGTGAATGAATTAAGTAAATTAGTAAGGTTATGACCATAGGGAGGTGAATATAAGCGCGTCGAATTGATGGGCTTCAGATCAGCCTGGGGAATACCATATATCGCGTGCATGTAATATATGGCTGGACGGTATTAGCCGCAATGCCTGTCTCTGTAATAGAACGTATAGGTGGATACTGGATAGGTGCTACGTCTGCTGGCTGTAGTGTGGGGTTTACGCAAGAAGGGGTGGCGAACGGGACAGGATGAGATGGGATGAGATGGGATGGGACAGAACGGGAACGGGTGGCGCACGAATGGCATTCTGTGGTCAGCTCGGTATGTGCCTATATAACGTCACGTGTTATCGATTCTCGGCCTCAACCCTGCTTTATCCATGCCGCCGTGTCGCGGTTTATTATGCTCCTTCTCCAGCAATGTGATAGACCTCTATCTTATGCAAATGCATTTCCTTAGTTCTGATCCGGCTATAGAAAAGCCGAGAGAAAACCACAGACTGCATAGACTACTGTTACCACGATCGTGAACTATAAATATCATAATTGAGACATCCCGTCTGATTTTACTGATAGAACAACTTCTGCAGCAGATATAACAACTGCTTTCGCTGATAGAGCAGCTGTTTTAAAGGATAGAAGAGTGTTATGAGTATATAGAGTTCATCCATCTGTTGTCAGTTAGGTAGCATCTGTCATAATTATAAGAGGAACTGTATTAACGGATATAGTAATTGTTTTTAATGATAAAGTAGCTGTTCTAAATGATAGAAAGTTTGAAGGTTTGAAGAGTGTTATTTGTGGTAGTTCATGTATAGGTTGTAGACACAAAATATTTTAACCAATACCACTGTTGCAAGAGCTATGAGAAATGTTTTAACTGATACAACAGCGGGTTTGACTCACGTAACAATCCTGTAAGCCTTTATAAATATAATAAAGTATGCTCATACAGTTTTAAAAAAAGACAAACCTTTGTTTGGAAAGTTGAGTCTCTTCAGTGTACAACAATGTAGGTGTGTTTAGTTAAAGAAATAGTATTTAAACGTCTATGAGGGATTATGTAACGTACTAGTGTGCTTGTTGATAACGAAAGATAGCTCGTATCGCGTTCAGTCACGCGAACACAAAGATGATTCCCCTTTGCGATATGAACGTAATTGATAATTCTTGATATCCTATTATATTGTGTGGCTCGTGAGGCAAGGCTTCTCTCGTGACCAAACATACTTTGTAACCAATAGACTTTGAACAATCGATTAGAGACAAATAATTAGTGGGTAATTAAAACAGTATATGAGTAATAATAATCATTATTTCGTACTATCCTGGTTGTTTGAGATTATATATTTCTCAGATTTAACACCTTGTACTTTCTCTGGGTTTTTGTAGTAAATATTCAACTAATGTTGTGAATGAATAATCAGCTTTTGAACTTGTCATTTCATTCCCGCCAATTGAATAATTATTGTACCCTTCTGGTTTAACTACCGTTTCCGGATTTTAAATTCAATATGAGTAAGAAAAGTAGAGAGAGACTTTAAAGAAGCCGGATAATCCGGCAGCTTTTTAGTCTCTAGAAATTGTAAGACGGCATCAGCTGTAATCAGCTCGTACTGCTGAAAAGACTTATTTTTAGAATCTTGTACTTTAAAAACAAGTTGGTCGAAGCAGTGAAAAGTCTTCGGTTTACTCGAGCAAGGCGCAGCATATTAATAGCATCGCTTATTCGTCCCTTTCCCACCCTTGCACGACGATAAAAAGTAGTATATTTCAGTCTCGCGTGGTTGAGTTGCGTTACGTCATTTGCTTCAGAATAAAAATAATTCCAGCGCAATGCTTTTTTCCTCATGGGGTGACACAATAAAATAAAATCAACGCCTACGGGCGGAAGTTTACTTTTCGTGTCACCACAAGTCCGTTTGATACATTGCAATTTGTAGGAAGCGTAGAAATGGTAACTTTCAACAACATTTTTGTGTTGTGGAATTCTTTCTCTGATTTGAAAAATCCGATTGACGTTTGTAATAATATCCGTAGTTATAACTCCTCCGGCAGTATTTTTTCCTTTTCTTTTTTTATGCTAGAACGAGATTCTTTTTAAATGCGATCATTTACTATCGAAGAGGGGAAAAAGTCAGGAAAGCAATGTTTCCCTCTGCCGCTAGGGTATAATGAATAATGGATGACGCAATTATATTGTAACTGTTAAGATAAACTGCCCAATTACTTTCCTTCTATTGATCCGTCTGGCTTTGCAGTTCTTTACGTTTTCGGTTGTAAGCTTGAGGAATATTTAATTCATAATGTAGAAATAAAAGTACCCGAAATTGATATCGAGTGTTTTATTAGCAGAGCTTTAGGGAAGAGACTAAAGTGGAACTGTCGACACTGTGCATTTTTATTATTCAAATCGGTTCACTTTTTATTCTGCGTGGAAGGGTAGTGAATTAACGATGGATGCATTAATTAGTATCCTTTCCTCTCTTACGGCATGCCAGTTACGTTCCACTATACCGCGTTCGAATTGGACTTTGGAGCGATTCAAGTCCAAAATTAAAATTCAGTTGTATACTCGTAGATTTGCATATAACGTATAAAGTGCTGCAGAATGAGGCGATGGAGCGAGAAGCCGAAGTGTCTAAATGAAAAGGGTATCAGACGCATAAAATAGTATGTAGATTCGCAACAAAATACTCATTAACAGTAATCATAAAATGAAGATTGGAGTGTCTTGTATCATTTTCGTTGACGTATTTCTTGGAAAAGTAAGGAGCAGGGGATCGATGAATCGAGGAGGAGAGTTCATGGTTACTGTGGAGAGTTCTAGGGTGTTTTAGACAGGGATAGAAATTCAAGATGGTCCTCGTGATGGTAGTAGTGCATGTGTGAGTATGAAAGTGGAGGAGGGTAGACACTAGACAGGATGGCGAGCAACAGCCGCTGCTCTTTTGTTTTCTGGGACGAGAGGGTGGCTTCGTTGGCTTCGAAACGGAGGAACTAGATGGCAGAGAAAGCTCTGCACGAGTGGTCTAGACAAAGCGAAGTCTTCGTGCGGGATTTCCGAGTCTAAATCTACAATTCTTTCACAGTAACTCCCCAATGCACCTTGGGAGCATTTACTTTGTAATCCGATTAGTCCTCTTTAAAATTTTTTGTTGTTGAATGTTGACTCTGCCTCTTTACCGGTCTCAAAAATCCTGTTCAATTGATACATCTTTTAAATGAATCTGGAGTTATTTAACTTCATAGTCTGTTGGCTGATGGTGTTAGGCGCCAGGATAGATATCGCGAATATAAGTCAAATGTCTTGAAAGCAAATGGTGCCTTCGAAGATTTTCTGGCCGAGGGCGAGTTTCAAAGCCTTGGTACAAAGTACATTGGCTGACAGCACCGACACGTTGGCCAGAAAATGTTGGCTAGGATAATGAACGTAGCCGCGGAAACCGCTGCCAATTTCTTATTCCACCAGAGCCTTCATTAAGCGAACTCATCTTCGGAAGAACTCTCCTGCGGTTCTTTTCCTCCTTTTCTTGTAGATTTACCTCCTTCGATCTTATCGAAAGGCAACATTCGCCTGCCAATATCTATTAACATATGACCAAGAAACTGGCACTAAAAGTGATCTAGAATTATCTACTTTATGTTTTTAGATCAGTTTGTTCTAGATGAGGGAGTTAGAATTATCTCACAATGTTCTTCAATTTCAGTTGGAATTTCACGTTCTTGTGCTTGTAATAATATGTTGCAGCGGAAGCTTGGCTATGTGGAGATGTGTCAAAGCAAATGGTCATTAGTGTTTTAATGATAAAGAGTGAGCAAAGAGCCATATAATTGTTGAGGAGCGTTATAATGTGAGCAATACGAGTCACGTAGAAGGTAGGATGATAGCTCGCGGGTGTGACGACTAGTTACTAGGCGATACATGCTAACTTTTTACAGTTGAAACGAGGCGCGTCCGAATAGAAAACCGACGGAACGTCTGCATTGTACCCCTTTGGTATGTAACTACACATACGCATACCTATCCCCTAGGTACATCTAGACGGCATAATGAGAGCATTGTTCCGAGAAACTGCAGTCGCATTGTTGCCACACGCCTCTCCTCCTTCTCTCTTGCTCCTGTCTATGTGCGTTTCTCTCTCGCGTTCTCTGTTCACTTCTATAGTAGTCGCTAATTCCCCAGTTGGGCTCTTGCTCATTCGAAATCATTCCTGTTGCAGATCACTAGATGTTTCTATATTCGGAAGGGAAACTTGAGAATAGCTGTGATTATTGTAATCATTAGTATCCTTGTTGTATTTTGAGATAGTGTTAAGAGCAAGTGTTTTAATTGATGCGAAACCGCTTTAACCATTTCAACAACTGTTTTTATGGATTTGACAAAAGTTGCATTTGGTTTTGGCTCTTTGAACGATGTTCTGACTTGATATAAACTCATTTTATTCCAATAATTGTCTATCTATATCAGAGTAGAAAATCCTCCATCATGAAAACTGCAACAGAAAAGGTAAAACTCGGTAAAATGATTGTCTGTCCATGTCCAACCACATCCTTTATCTTCCCTCCGACACAAAAGAGCCTATCGGAAAATAATGCTCTCCTCTTTCATCAATGTGTTTTATGCCATGCCAATTAAAAGCTTTGATACCTTATGCAGCGGGACTGGGAATCGTAAAAAGGAGCAGTCAGTACATTTTAATTAGCAGTCCTGTTAGTTTGGTTTCAATTATCGACAATTAGTAACTTTGCACTCTTTTTCCTCCCGTCTTCTTATCAGTATCTAGTCCCGATGAGTCGAGCTTTCCAATTATGACGCATTACGTTAGCGTTGTACTAACTATTATTAGACCCTCCGCCAGACTGATGTAACGTCTGCAAAAATATACATGCTGAAATCTTTGTTTCACTATCAAGTAATGTATTCTCCGCTTTCATTATTTCTTATTCTTTCACATGTATGCGTAGTACTAGTTTTCCTTGCGAACAATCAATTGTGTAATGACGATCGCCTCATTAAGAAATATCGCCGCAGACCAGACTATTTTTGGTCAAGGTCGATTCATTACTCTACAATTCAGATATTTTGCGTCGCGACGTGTGTGTACATGTTGCGAGATGATAGAGTTGATGATCAGCGAACACGTGTGTTTAATTGCAGTTACCAAGTAAGAATCGCAGTGTAGGATACACTGGATTGAATCAATATTTCCAGTTCATTATAGAGTTTCATTTCTGGTTTTTTTTTGTATAAAAGTTGGTTTGGCAGACGCAATCTTTTTAGCAATCTAATTACTGAAATTCTGTAACTCTAGCTTTTGGTTTATCTTCGTTTGCCGCATTCATGAACGTTATTTTCTCTACACTCGAATCAGCAGTGGTTGAAGTCCCATTGGGGCAGTGTGGGGTTAATATTATGCACACCCCGGCACAGCTTCAAGTACGCAGATATCAGCCGAGTTTCGGGGAATAGCAGACCCAGAGTTTACCAGAGTTTAGCATTGATGCTGCTTATATCAGCATCTCTATTTCCCTGCAAAGACTTTGTACAGACACTTTCAAAAGACTTGTTTGCGATAAACTCTGAATAATTTGCACCCAGATAAGTTGACTCGAAGCTTCTCATTGTAGAGTGGAATTTCAGGTAGAAGTGTTATCAAGCTCTTGTCTAAAAATAGAGATGTATTCACTTTTCGCGCATTCGTCATAGGAATTGCAAGTTTCCTGTAGCCATTCATTCATCGAATGACGAACTCATCCAGTCGGTTGGGAAACTGCTGAGGATTCGAA
>CAKNWT010325325.1:0-16577 GCA_932066315.1 Andricus coriarius | reverse complement strand
GAAGTCGCTGGGCAGCGCATTAGCTTCGACTCCTTCTCGCAAGAGAAATGAATCGCCCAGAAAATAAGTCCGAGGTAACTCGCGACCACAAATTAAGCTTGCCATTACATTGGCTCGCCGTTTTTGATGTCTGAAATATTATTTTTAAATATTTTAGATGTTTTTGAAATTCTTTGATAGCTGTGCTGTCAAAGAATAATAAATAATTCGATTATTTATAGCTTTCTTGGAAATTATGGGAAAAGAATTAGAAAAACAAAAGAAAATCATTTGTCACTTTTTAGCATGATAAAATGATATTTTTATAAAATTTTATGAAATTATCAATTTTGCGATGGATTCTTAAATTAATACTATTTTTGTTAACAATATTACATTCTTTGTCAAATTCACGTAAAAATGAATTCAATTTTTTTCAATAAAGAAATTTAGGCGGACATGAACCTATGTTTTAACCTAGGTCTAAGCATAGGTCTAAACCTAGGACAGACCTGGCTTTTTCTTTCGGCCACGTGGACCAAGTCCCAAGAAAAGACCAGGTTTTTTCGGGAAGTGTGCTATGTGGGCAGGTTCGTTAGTGGCAAAGGGACTCACGTCAACCAAGCACGCCGGTTCTTGGGAGGCAAAGGGACTCACGATAATCAAGCACCCCTTTAAATGGGTTTCAAATCGTCCTTTTTTATATTTTAGTGGCGGATTTAGGTATTTGTCGGCCCTAGGCTAACAAAAATTTGCCGCCTTTAGGCTAACAGAAATTAACTACTCGATTTTCAATCCACAGTAAGACATGCAGTTATCAGATCATCTTTGTTATTCTGAAAATACATCAAAGGGCGTATGCGATGAAGGATACGAACACTTTACCAAGGTGGGGAACTGTTTTCGTGAACTCGGCCAATTAAAGTTTTTTGCTTCTACATTTTTGAACAGCGACTTCGCGAATATCATCCAGAAAAATGAAAAAATCCGATTCAATCGTTAGCAGGGCAAGGGTATTCGATTTTTCTGGACCAATAAAAGATCGAAGGAAGTTTTTAAAGCTTTCTAGATCAGAAAATGACCTTTCGACGTTGCAATTTGATATTGAATCTACGATTCAATTAATATGAAATTCGGTGTAGATTCACGTTGTAAGTGTTGACGTTAAAATGATCACGGCCGACCAATTGAGATTCGTTGTTCCTGATCTCATCACGCTGCATTTTTCTCGTCTTCAGACGCTTTGTGAGAATTCGAAATTCTTGATTTAAAGAAATTGTAAGTACCTTACTTTCGTAGAAATCGAATTCTTTTCGGGTATCAGATGCAACTTTGATGAGCCGATTGTAAGAACCAATCACATCAAAAAGAGTAGTGTTCACACATTGCAATTTTTTTCTGTCTGAATTTAAAGATGGTAGCAAAGAGCTCCATAAAACTGGTATGAATGCAGTTTCTTAAAGTTCCAGCTAACAGATCATTCCTCTTGCTTTGTTCTTCGTGATCGGCTTTTCATAGGGTTCTTTCTCAATAACTTGTAATGCAGCTATTGATTCAAAACATATTCATCCAGCGTTCGAGCAGCATCGTCTCTGGCAGACCACCTTGTGACTGATAGTGACTTTCATACAAACTGCCAATATTCTCAGTAAATCTTTATGACAATTTTTTCTACGACGCTCAGGCTGCATTGTCACGTCCCGAGCAAAATACGGGGGTAGAATGCAAATTTCAGAAAGAGAGAGATCAGTGTTGCTGATTACGTCAGGTTGATAAGGCCTAACAAATTATTTGTTGTGGGTCTGTTTGTCACTATAAATACTATGGGGATTGTGTCAGTATGAAGTGTTTGAATAAAAAGTGTAGGTTAAATTTTACTATGTTTATTAGAGATAAAGAACCGATAATCCGTTAGAATGAATTCAATCAACACTTACATCTACCTTTCCACTCTAGAAAGGGCAAGGGAGAGTTGTTTTGTCGATTTGATTTCCGTTATTTTGTAGAATAGCGACGGAATTCTACCGGATGTTTATATGAATTTACTTTCACGAGTAATCGGAAGTAAATTCGGGTTCTTTCACGAACGCATAACCGGCGGACCTTATCCGGAAAGTAACTCTACGACGACCGAAAGTCTCAGCCTAAGGGACTTTAGTTCACTACTCAACATTACATTAACTGTTTTGCGGTGGTATAAAAGTAACCGAATTAGTCACAGCGGTTCTTCGTTGAGGAATATTTCACAATGATGTAGAAATCGCGACTTAGTCAAAACTGTTCTTACTTCATAGATCAAGCTGACAGTGTGACTGCTTGGAATGTAAAGACAACTTACATGGGTGATTCTGGGGTCCGCATAGTCCCTGATCCCTGTGGTGGAGCTAATAGTGAGATGAGCACGTACGTTGCCAAAAGTTGGATGAGCACGTACTTCGCGTATTGTGGGATGAACACTTACTTGGACGAACGTGGGATAAGCACGTACTATACTATACACGTACTATATGTAAACTCCGCTACTGAATTTATGGCGGTCCAGTCTTGAGGATTCCGAGACACGAAAGGCAGATAAGAAAGGTTTGGCAGCCATAAAGTCTTCATAAAACTAATCCCTTTTTACACTACAAATTTTTGTTTATTTATTTACATGCATGTATTTATTTGTGAAAACTTATTTATTTATATATGTACAGTAATGCCCTGCTGGTGAATCTAAAAAAGCTATCTGTATTGAAGTATCTCGTAGAGTCAGGGACGTTTAAATGGTTTTCAATTGGAATGCATAATATTGCGCAATCTCCACATGTGAGTACCCGTGCACTGCGCCTTTCCACTACCCGGCTGGTCTTTTTAAAGGAAGATTCGCAACCGTCTCTCGCCCTGCGCACTGATAAACTGCGTGGTCTAGCAGTTCTAGGAAGGCCGAGACCAGGGGGACAGAATCCGAGTGTTGGGTGTAATTACAAAAAGTGATGTATTTTGAACTTATCAAGGCGAATTTTATATATTTGTAATCGCATAGATTCGTAGATTCTGATTTTTTTTAATTTCAAGGCCCTCATTTCAAAATTCAAAACAACAGCTATTTTTGTATTTCAAGTTTTTAAACGTGGCCTCCGTCATTACCTTAAAATCTTAGCCATTAAAACTTGCTACAGGAACTCTATCTGCCTGGGTCGTTGGCTACAATAAATAGGAATAAACCACTAAACTACAACCATAAATAGGCCCAAGATGACCGACCATCTTAAAACCCTTTCGTGCCAAATACAAACTGTTTCAGGTGTTTTTTTATTTATCTTAAAGTTTTTCAGAAAACAATTCATAAAGTTTGCATATGACAATAGACGACAAGTGGGCTTCTATATGATTTTTTTTTCTCGAAAACTATGCCATAAATAAAAAAATCACCAAAAACAGTTTGTACTTGTTTTTTGACGCAAAATACGATAAAATTTTTCTTTGCCCAAAATATTGACATTTTCGATATTTTGTCCGCTATATTGGATCCGCCATCTTGAATTTTCAAAATTTGACCCCGGATTCGGATTCAGCGCGGGTCGGGGCCCCTCATAGGGGAAACAGTTTGAATGCATCATAGCTGTAACTCTTATGTGCACTAATGGAATAGACGGACTTTACTGTCATATGCAAACTTTATGAATTGTTTTCTCGAAAATTATGAGATAAATAGAAAAAACACTAAGAACAGTTTGTATTTTTTTAACGTAAAATACGATAAAATTGTTCTTTTCGCAAAATATTGATATTCTCGATATGTTGTCCGCCATATTGGATCCGCCATCTCGAGTTTTCAAAATCTGACCCCGCATCCGGATTCAGCGCAGGTCGAAACCCCTGATAGTGGAAATAGTTTTTCTACACCATAGCGGTAACTCTTATGTGCACGAAAGGGATTTAAGTAGGACTCTTTGTCCATAAACACGTCTGAATCACGAAATTAAAAAAATATATATTTAGCAATCAGCGATTTGAAGACATGATATTTGGAATCTACACATTTTTGCGATTCAAGGCATATGTGCTTTGTCCAGAAAATTTGAGAACTTTACAAGCAATAAATACGAAAATAAATTGTTCCATATATAAAACTTATTGAATTTTCAAACACTTTAATATAAATTACTAATGTCTGGAATCGCAAAACCTTGTAGATACCAAAAATGTAATAAAAACATGTGGAATTTAGTTTAAAAGTGGCTACGTTTCGGGCTCAGTGTGGTCCCTTTTCAAGCCTGTAGTAAATAATAATTTTATGTAAAATTTTTTTCTGAGAAACTTTACAATAGTCATATAAATAAATAAGAGAGAGAGAGAGATACGCCCGAAACGCCGTCGATCTATTTGGCCCCTGGGTCATATTTCTTTTCAGCTCAAATTTTAATTTTTGATTAACATAACTCAATAGGAAATTTTATTGCACATATTTTTAGTCCAATAAATAAATGTGATAACTTTATTAGTTTTTGAAATAATCAAGAAAATGTTACTTTTTTCTGCAATCGCAAAATACGAATTTTTTGTGTTCAACTCGCCACAAGTTCTACAATAATAGGAATTTTGTGATACGAATTTCAAACAATATGCACTATCATATAACGAAACTAATGGTATTCATAGAATTCCAACGAATTGTCGCTAAAAATTTACAACGATTTTTATTCTTCTCATGGCGTAAATTAGATATTGAAAGATGCAAACGCTTCGGGAGTCGAACGAATTTTCAGAAAATTAAAATTTAGGGTCACCTAAGCATTTGTTAGGATTCAAGGAAGTTTTTCTAAAAATATCAGGCAATTATGTTTTATAGTTTTAAAGTCACAATTTATTTAAGATCTCAGCGCTGTACCGTGGCCGGCTTGACCTCCCAATCGCCCGCTCTTATACAGACGTTGAAATTGTAGGACGAGCTAGCACGCGTACGGGACGGCGCTGAGATCCCAAATCAATTGTCACAACAGGGGCCAACTAAAACGACGGCGTTTGGTGCGTATCCCCTTTTGATCCCCACCCAGTGGGCATATAAGTCATATGGTCGTCCTATGAACGTAATTTTTGTAACGTCTTCAGGACTTTTATTAGTAACGTATCAAAAATGTTTATAAGACATGAAAACGATCTCAGAACGTCTTTTTATCGTCCTAAAAATGGTGATCGTTATGTTTCTAGATCGACGAAAGGACGACTTCATGACGTTTTTAATACGTGAAATGTCCGGCTTTATGTAGTCCTTTAACGTCCTAGCGAGTACGTTCATGTTACACGTCAGGAAGACATTCTTAAAACCACTTTAAGACATGTTACAAAATTTTCTCCTAAAAGTAAGGGACCGTACTTAAATTACGTAACAGCTCAAGGAGGGGGGAGGGGGTCAGATTATCTGTGTAAATTTGTTACGGTTCCATTGTTAAAGAGAAGTGGAAGGGTCTGCAAAAGGCTGATAAACCGTTACGTAATTCAAGTACGGCCACTGAGATAAAACGCCCAGTTATCGGCAAGACCCCAGTGATCGCCAAGTGGCAGATCTAAATGATAAAGATATGAAATGAAGCATTACAAATGTATTCGAACAAATTTTTTTAGTATATTTCAACATTGAGCAACCTAGTAACGTATATTTTAAACTTTCATCTTCAAGTTTATCAGAAAAAAATATTATTTCCGCAGCATTCTGACTAAAGAAGAAAAACCTTGAAATTCTTACGTCATGACAGAAGAAAGTAGGACTCAACTTTTCGTAAATAAATAAATAAACGTTTTTTTCTTATTATGACGTTGTCTCGTATTAAAAATTAATTTTAATTTACGAAACAATCATTAAATAGTTATTTGTGATACAAGTGCGCAAAATAGGTGATTGTGTGCGAGTGTGAATTTTGCAGCATAAGCCGGAGGCTCGAAGCATGAGTCGGTGGTTAGCGCACGAGCGAAGCGAGTGTGAAAACGTAGACGAGTGCTTCGAGCCGCAGGCGAATGATGCAATCACGCGAGTTAGCAATCATCTATGCGCACGTGTATCACACGCTATTTTTTGCAACGCCCGTCCGAAAAAGTTGTTTTAAGAGGAGTTAAGGAAAAACACTAATCTTGAAAGAAAAGATTTTTAAATTTCGTAAACTATTTTTTTGAAAACAAAAGTTCCAAAAAAATGTTTGAAAAAAAAATATTGCTGAAAATATTTTTTTTTTAGGAAATTAATTATTTAAAAAAAAAAAATTTGTAAGAAAAAAATTTTGAAAAAAAAAATTGGTGAGAAAAAATGTTGGAAAAAAATTTTTGGAAACAAAAATTTTGAAAAAAAATTGGTCAAAAAAAAAATTTCGAAAAAAAAAATTATGTAAAAAAAATTTTATGAAAAAAAAACTTTTTGGGGCTTATGCCCTTTTTCTGTGACAAATTTTGGCACTTATGCCCTTTTGTACGATGGACGAAAACGGCTAAGAAACCTTAAAAACAAAACTTCAATCATTAAAAGGTTTGTTCAAGTTAAATCACAATTTATTTCAAGAAGGTACCAACACCAGTGTTTAAAGTTACCTGTGCCAGTACCTAAAGTACCTCATTTCGAAAGTGCGCATGCGCAGCTTTTTCAACAGTGCCTAAAGTAAGCCATATTCAAACTGCGCATGCGCGAAATTTTTTTCGCACACAGTCTGCTCAAATATGGTCCTTTAGACACCATTTAGAAGCATGAAAAGGTCAACTTTTGAGGTGGGTGTTGCAAAAATTGAGTTTTACGATTTATTCAAACATTTAATTGGCATGGTGCTTACTCGGTATTGACAACTTCTATATCGACCTATTGATCGACAATAAAAGTACCCAATCAGAGATTTATATTTATTAGGGATAAGATACCCAGGATTCAACAACGATTTATCACCACCCTCACAACATAAGTTAAATAAGGAAATGCTTCAAAAAAATATTTGAAAAGACGTTCGAAAATATAATTTTCTAATGAAACCGTAAAATTTTCTTCTATTTTTATTTGGAAAATTAAATCAAATATTTATAACCTTGTAACAGAAACGTTACCATAAGATAGGACTCGGTACGACCCTACGCGAAAGGGTTGGCAGGCCGCACACGAGATATAACGGAAACCCCCGAGGGGACCTGAAACCCCGATGCGCGACGCACTCCTAGTCAGTCGTTGTTCGTACTCTCCACGGATCACCATTGTCGTGGGTTCGCGAGTGTCTTTGGGGTCTTCCCTGCCCGTACGTGGTGCCATCACTTCTACCAGCCAAAACTGCCTTCCCGCCTCAAGAGATCGTCCAGCTGCCCAGCCGCGGTCCTTATCAGGGCCAACTCTTCGTTGCCGCCTACCTCGACATCCATCACCGCCTCGCCGGTCATTCACCACCTAACGCCGATTCACCACGATGTAAGTGACAATAAATCTGTGGTTTGTTAACCGACGATTTTTATTTGTGTTCCACCCTATTCTCTTAGCGCCCGAGTTCCTCCACCCCTCATTGGTAAGCAACCCTTCAATACCTGGCGCCCAACCAAAAAACCCACATACATTATCCCTCCAAAATACCGAACTTGCTGAGAGAAAGGACACAAATTTGAAACTAAAACCAAAATGGAAAATTCAGACCTAACTTTGCTCCTTCCTGCTACTCTTGAAAACCTTAATTAGAACTTACTTTTTGCATGCGATTGATACCATTGCCATGCCTATAACTGATTATTTAATTGAGAAGTACCGATTGAGTGAAATATTATTTAACATAACTAATATGTGCTAATGAGTCTACTATCCATGATTTCTTATTGATAATTGACATGCATTGACATATTTTTACAATGATTTATCTATATGTACCCATGATATTTTAGGCCTGAGTAAATTTCACATGCAATGTTCATACTACATTGATAATCGAATTTACTAACACTGCTGTATTGATGATCTGATTTATTTCTCATGCCATGTAATTTGTTTTTTGATATTTGCTATGTGTTTGTTCTATATGTGCTGTTATAAAAGTGCGGAATTAAAAAAGCGAACCGAAAATTCGGAAACAATCAAATTTCTCGCCAAGAAAATTAGCGAAATTGATCAAGAGAGTTTAAAAATTCAACTAGCATCAGGAACTGGTTTCGAATGAAAAATTTCGAAAAAACTAAGCAAAATCGTTTAAACTTAAAATTTCGACTTTTAAAAATATAAAAATAAGGAAATCTGAAAAGAAAATTTCATCGAATTTTGACTTCAATTGAGAATCTCAAGCGTGGAAAGAAACGAATCGTTTAACCGCGCAAACAAGTTCGCACGGGCAGCGAGCAACACATGCGAGTCGCGGCAAGGTCACGCGACGTACTTTATGAACAAAGCATCGGAGAGCAAAAATAAGCTCAATTTGGAATCCCAATAATCAAAACAGTATCTACCTAAACTATCTACTTTTAAACCAAAATAAGGTTCGAAAGGACGAGACAAGACTCATATAAAATCCAAGCTTCGAATTAGAGAAAATAAAATATACAGAGTGTCCAATTAAGACAACTCCGACTAAATTAATATTTTAAATGAAACTCAGGTCGGGTAAAATTAAAAATAAAATGCCTAAATAAACGAAAACGGATAATGACCACGATAACTTGGATTTAGAAGGTGCTGCCGCACTTTTAACCCAAAATGAGGATTTAAAGAATGTCGCGACGAAACCAACAATTAGAAAAATGGTTTCGATCACACCCAAAAATTTGGGAGCAATCCCAAAAACAATTAACAGAGCAATAGGTCGCGGTAGAGGGTTCACTCGTAAAAACATAGAATCACTCAGTACAAACAATAGGACAAACCAAGACAGATCAACTCAAATTACTCAAACTAACAGAACTTTTGACCCCATCGATGATACACTCTTTTGGGATCATCAAGATCTACCAAACCTGGACGGACCGTTCCCTAGAAACGAAATAAGATCAGAGATTAACAACGAAGCATATCAACGCGATTCATTCCTAGAAAACAATACACGATTTATTTTAGAAACTAACGAATTATTAGAAAGCGTAGAGTTTAACGAATTCATGAATCAACAAAAGGAGAGATTCTACAAAGAAAGGGCAAAAAGGGCAAATAATTTAGGAAGTAGATTAGACCCGCCGGCAAATAGCTCATTCGAACACAGACAGAAAATAATTGAACCAAATTTCAGGAAAAATAAAAACGAATCTCATAGCAGACAATCCGTCCAATTTAATTTAAGAGACAAATTTCAAGAAACTAATCAACCTTCATACAATAATATTGAAAACCGTAGTAGATTGAGGAATAACAATTAAATATTATAAAACTATGATGACAGCGAACCTTTAGAGGACAGAACTAAATCGAACCAAAACAAAACAGGTAGACTCTCGACAACAACAAACAGGCCAAACAGACGTTCTAGAATTCACATAAATAACTCAGACACAGATTACGAATCCGACAACGAATTAAATAATGAGGCGATTCCAGCTACGTATTTTCCTTTTGGCATGATACAAACGCCTTTCCAAATTATGAGTAATTGGCCAACTAAATTTTGCAATAATAAAGACGATAGACCCGCGCATTTCCTTGAAGAATTAAAAAGATTTAAAAGAGGTTATAAAATAAACGACCGGGATATCTTAGAAAATCTAGACGCACTATTAATCGAAGATGCAAAAGATTAGTGCGAAATAAACAAAAATTCCTGGAGGCATTTATCTGATTTTTTCGAAGATTTCAAAAATGCTTATATTGATGAAAGATTTTCAGAGGAAATGCGACAAAAAATTAAATTTTGTAACCAAAAACGGACTCAAGACATCCACTCATACCTGACAGAAATCAGAAAATTATTTACAAAATTATACCCTAGAAAATGTCGCGAATGGGAATTACGTAGAGCCTATGAAAACATTAGAATCGAATATAAAATGTATATAAAATGGAACGATTTCGAAACTTTTGAACAACTTGAGGACTTAGGGAAAGAATGGGAAACTGAGCTAGCCAAGTCAAAAATTCGAGGGCAAGTCTTACAAATCACCGAACCTAAAATCGAAGACAAAATTGAACAAAAGCTTAATAACGGTAACGGAGATAAAAATGATTCGGATAATAACAAAGACTTAAGGGAAAATAAATATGGTCAAAATAATAAAAAAAGCGGATATCAAAACCAAAATTACCAGGGTAGAAATCAATACAAAAATCGATTCCCATTTTCACCATTTGGACCTCCATTCCAACCTTTTCTAAATCAATATCCACAAAGTTTTAGACCCAGATTCCAACCAAATTACCAACCCAGATTCCAAAACAATAGATACAGATATCCATTTAACCCGTACCACAAAATGTTACCAACGTTCAATCAAACGTCTTTGGGTTCAAATCAAGGTCAAAGCTACCCAATGATTGAATTCCCTACACAAAATCCGGAAACCCAGTTAGGAAATAATAACGAACAAAATTCCCAAAAATCGGATATCGTTAATAAAACTCAAAAATCAATTAAAAATGACAAGGAATCACAAGAAAAAACAAGTTATAACTCAGACAAAAAACAAGACAATAAAACAAACGTGAGCGTAAACACAAACAATTCAAATTGTTATCATTGTGGTTTAACGGGTCATTTTAAAAGGGAATGCCCTTATTCGGCATATAACCAGGGAAAATGGAGGGGCGGGTATTAGAACCAAAAATATTACTAACTAATACCGAAACGGCAGAATATTTGAACTCGGATAAAGATGAAATATCGGAAACACGTTTCCATTTGATGACATAATTCGAAGGTAGCTTATTTCGAATACTAGTGGATACAGGTGCCACACATTCATACGCTGGCAAGGAATCACTGAAAAAAATCCAGAATTCAAAATTTTCAATTTTTAAACCCGTCTCGCGAAAATTAATGGTTGCGAACGGCGAAAAGGTCGACATAATAGGGTTGTTTCACAGTTTTAGATAAAATAATTTTTTAATTCATAATTTTAATCTAAACTCAATGTGCGCTCTAAGTTTTTTTTCTGTTAAGTGTTTCAACAGAAAAAAATTATTAAAAATTGAAGGCGGGAAAACACTTATTCAGGTTGGTGTCACGTGACTCACAGGTTCTCATAATTATCAATGTGATGATGTGGCTTTAATGGAAACTAACGAAACTTATGATAAAGAGGTTATGTCACCTAACCGTTTTGTTTTCACTCCTCGTATTTCTGCACTTACGAAATAATAATCACCATAAATATCTCTATTTTCGGGAAATTTCTGCTATTGGCTTTTACGAAACTCTCCTTTGACATTTTTTTAAACAATATTTTGAGACTTCGATTTTCGTCGTGCAAATAACCAAAACAAAACATCGGCAGAGAAAAAGATATTTGAGAATCTCTGACACATGAGCTGTGATTGGTGGAAAATCCGACCCCTTTGACGTCAGAGGGGCCCTCCAATCGAAATCGTGATAGAAAATTCATATTTCAACATTAAATTAAAAATAGTAAACTATACGTAAAAAATATTTTATGGGCGTTTTTAAAATTAGAATTTTATAAACTATAAGATCCATTCATTGGAAAAGTGATATCTGACTTTGGAAACAACCCTATTGGACAAGTAGTAATCCTCATCATAATCGGAAATATAACGAAACATGTTATGTTCAGGTGAGTCCCAAAGTTAAATTCGGTAGGCATTTTAGGCACGGACATGCTAAAAGCCATACGGATGACCCTTAACTATGACTCCGAAATTTGGTCGTTACCAGGGAGCCCCCATACTTACTATCCAATGGAAGCTTATCCAAATTCATTACCCCTCCCCATAACTGAAAATAAAACTAAACCTGACATTAAACTAAAAGAGAATAAGGAAGTTAAAAAGGAAAAATTTAAAGATAAACCAGCGATTAAAAAAGAAGAAATAAAGAAAATAGATAAAAAACCGAAATTCGGAGGTAGTATTAACCTCAAAAGTACAAGGGTAACAAAAGTAACTTAACTCTAAAAGATAGCGAAATCCCCCTAGTACCTATCAATTCTAACCAATCCCAAAAAACAAAAAACGCCCAAATCCCAGTAACCATTCCCACGAAAGATTTTTTAAACCTAATGAGCATCCCTACGAGCAACAAATTCCAACCCCTAGAAAGCATCCCTATCCAAGACACTAGTGACGACGCAAGCACAAAAAACTCACGGAAAATAGGTAAACCTAAAATTAGGAAAAAGAATAGAAATAATTCAGAAAAGATTTATTATAATAATAAATACGAGGATTCGTATAAAAAATGCGATAGTAACCTTTGGAAAAATAAAAAAGTTACTAATCGGAAAAAATTAGAAAAGGAATCTCAAAAAGTAAATGAGATAAGGGAAATAAATAATAAAAATCAATGGATAGATTTTAAAAATAAAGCGCTTAAATTAAATAATATTACGGATATTTTAGGAAAAATTGACGAACAAAAGAACTGTTTGCCAGAAATTTGCGAAGGTATTGTTGAGCTTAACGAAAGCCAACAATCCCAACTAGAAAAACTTCTAGAAAATAAAATTAAAATACACCAGGGAAAAGAACATAGGGCGACTCATTTAACGAAACATAAAATCGACGTCCAAGGCCACCATCCCATTAAGCAGCGATATTACCACGTGAGCCCAAAAATAAAAGAAGTAATTTATCAAATAGTTGAGAAATTATTAGAACAGGACATAATAGAACCCTCCTGTTCTGATTGGTCTAACCCTATAGTCATGACAAAAAAGCCAGGGAAAGACTATAGATTCTGTTTGGATTTCAGAAAGGTTAATAATGTTACTAAAAAAGACCTCTACCCAATCCCTCTCATGACAGAAATACTGGACACTTTAAGATCAGCAAAATTAATTTCAAATTTTTTTTTTTAAATTAGCTTATTTACAAATACCATTAGACGAAAACTCAAAACCAATAACAGCATTCACAGTGCCTGGAAAAGGCATGTATAAATTTAAAAGGATGCCATTTGGTTTAACTAATGCTCCAGCCACTTTCCAGAGACTTATGGACAAAATAATTACTCCAGACCTAAAGCCAAACGTTTTTTGTTATTTAGATGACATAGCAATTGTGACTCAAAATTTTGAAGACCATTTAGAATATTTAAATATTGTTCTAGACGAAATAAATGATGCAAATTTAACGATCAGTCCAGACAAATGCGAGTTCGGCCCGAAACTCCGTCGTTTTAGTTGGCCCCAGTCATACTCTTTTTCAGGTCAAATTTTAATTTTTTAATAACATATTCCAATAGTAAATTTTATTGCGCATATTTTTAGTCTTACAAATAAATGTGATAACTTTATTAGTTTTCGAAATAATCAAGAAAATGTTACCTTTTTCTGCAATCGCAAAATAAGAATTTTTTGTGTTCAACTCGCGACAAGTTCTACAATAATAGGAATTTTGTAATAAAAATTTCAGAAAATATGCACCATCATATAACGAAGTTAACGGTATTCATAGAATTCCAATGAATTGTTACTAAAAATTTAAAACGATTTTTATTCTTCTCATGGCGTAAATTGGATATTGAAAGTTTCAAACGCTTCGGGAGTCGAACGAATTTTCAGAAAATTAAAATTAACGGTCACCTAAACTTTTGTTAGGATTCAAGGAAGTTTTTTGAAAAATGTCAGGCAATTATGTTTTATAGTTTTAAAACCACAGTTGATTTAAGATCTCAGCGCCGTCCCGTACGCGTGCTAGCTCATCCTGCAATATCAACGTCTGTATAACAGCGGGCGATTGGGAAGTCAAGCCGGCCACGGGACAGCGCTGAGATCTTAAATCAATTATGACTTTAAAACTATAAAACGTAATTGCCGGATATTTGTCAATAAACTTCCTTGAATCCTAACAAAAGTTCAGGTGACCATTAATTTAAATTTTTTGAAAATTCGTGCAACTCCCGAAGCGTTTGAAACTTTCAATATCCAATTTACGCCATGAGAAGAATAAAAATCGTTGTAAATTTTTAGTGACAATTCATTGGAATTCTATGAATACCGTTAGTTTCGTTATATGATGGTGCATATTTTCTGAAATTTTTATTACAAAATTCCTATTATTTTAGAATTTGTGGCGAGTTGAACACAAAAAAATCGTATTTTGCGATTGCAGAAAAAAGTAACATTTTCTTGATTATTTCCAAAACTAATAAAGTCATCGCATTTATTTATAGGACTAAAAATATACGCAATAAAATTTACTATTGGGGTATAATAGGGATGGCAAGTTGGTACAGAAAATTTATCCCACACTTTGCCGAAATAATAGAACCGATAAACAGATTACTTAAAAAAGATAAACAATGGGATTGGGGATTAGAACAAGATGAGGCTTTTAAAAAAATTAAAGACCTTTTAACGTCAGCACCTATTTTAACGTGCCCAGATTTTACTCAACCCTTCCAACTCGAAACAGACGCGAGTAGTACGGTATAAGGAGCCGTACTTACTCAGACAATTGACGGCGTAAATTACGTAATCGCATACGCTAGTAGAAGTCTAAACGGAGCAGAATCTCGCTACTTGGCATCAGAAAAAGAATGCCTGGCGGTAGTTTGGGCCATACGAAAATTTAGGCCATATTTAGAAGGTTACAGTTTTAAAGTGATCACAGACCACTTGGCATTGAAGTGGCTCCATAACTTAAAAAACCCCACTGGCCGATTAGCCAGATGGGCGCTAGAACTCCTTGAATATGACTATGAAGTCATATACCGCAAAGGTAGTTCAAATTTCGTCCCTGACGCTCTTTCGAGATCAGGAGAACCAGCGAAAAATATAGCATTCGCATTAGCCTGTAGTGTAGAAAAACCAAAAGCAGTCGTTAACGACAAAACAGACGACTGGAACTCAACTAAAATCAGACAAGTGACAAAAAGACCGAAAGAACACGAAAAATGGCGAATAAGAGATTCGCAACTCTATTTTTACAGAACTGACCCACCACAATCTACTCTCTTACCAGACTTTAACCCATGGAAACTCGTCGTACCCAAAGAATTACGTATACAGGTTTTAAAAGAAAATCACGATGACATACAAGCAGGTCATTTAGGCTCCGAAAAAACACATGCGAGAATTTCTGAGTACTACTTCTGGCCAGGCATGTATGTAGGGTATGTAGGTATGTAGGGCAGAAATAATTCCGATAAGAAAAGCTGACGGGACCACAATAGAGTCAGAATTCCATAAGCGTGTCATTTCGCGTTGGGGAACACCGCGGATTCTCCACACCGATAATGGCACAGAATTTGTAAATAAAACATTAAGAGACTTGACAGAGAAATTCGGTATTAGGCACACGAAAACCCCAAAATATTACCCCCAAGCAAATCCGATAGAACGATACAATAGAACATTTAAACAAATAATTAAAACCTGCTTAGATAATGACCATTCTACCCGGGACGAACACATAGACGATTTACAATTCGCAATTAACACGAGTAAAAATTCATCAACACAATTTACCCCTGCGTTCTTAAACTTAGGTCGTGAATTTGAACCACTGCAGTCCCTCAGACAAAATTTAGAAACCGATAGCGAGATAGAATTTCAAAGTGTCGATAAATGGACAGATAGATTAAGAAAATTACAAATAATAAAAGAAGAGGTTCAGAAAAATTTAGACAAAGCAAATGAAAGACAAGCTAACAGTTACAATTTGATAAGAAGACCCGTAGAATTTAAAAAAGGCGATAGGGTTTTAAAAAGGGTAACCAGACTATCAAATAAAGCAGATAAAAAGTCAGGAAAACTATACGACCAGTATGAAGGTCCCTTTATTATTAAAAAGAAAATTTCCCCAACGATCTATGAATTGAAAAACCTTAAAGGAAAAAGTATATGTGAATGGAATATAAACGACTTCAAACTAGAAAACACTAGTACAGATACTGCTAAATAAATTTAGGTTAAGGCACTTAGACTCAAAAAAATGGCAAAGGGCAATGGATGCTTTTTTTCTTGTTTTCAGAAGAATGGAACCAATCAAGTGCTACCTCTGTCAAAACCAAACAGAATCAGGCAGATTCGAAGATCACCCCTCAAAATGCCGAGCATGGTACTGGCTACTCAAACGCCTAGATGGCGCATCCGAACAAGAGCTTCGCTACCATCCACACAAACATATCCGCCAAGCATTTAAGAGCTGGGAGGATTTGGAAGAGATTGAAGGAGCGGTCGGAGGACGATTGCAGCACATCAATGAACCTCCACGACACATCAAAGAAATGATAGTCCAAAACCTAAAATTATAGGCAGGCCTAGATCTCTTAAGGCAGGCAAACAAGCGAACATGGGAGCACTATACAACTTTCAGAAAGGAACAAAAACAACAACAACTTAAAGAACAGAAAGAACAAAATAAAATAGAGGAGGAAAAACGAACAAGAATACAAAAAAACCGTGACATCCCCTGGCAAAAGGTACTACAATAAAGGAAATGACAAGAAACATTTAAACGAGAGGAAGAGGAAAGGGAGGAAGAGGAAATAAGAGAAGAATGGAGAATCCACAGG
>CAKNWT010325324.1:0-18097 GCA_932066315.1 Andricus coriarius | reverse complement strand
TTTTTTTTTTTATGAATTGTAGTAGGCAATTAAAAAAAAATAATAGTAAAAATTTGTAAATAATAATAATAATAAAATGTGTTGCACAAAATCGTATTATATACAAATTAAAATTTGTTAAATTGATGTTCTGAATTTTTAGTTTTACCTATCAAGAGTTTCAATTATACATTTAAAATTGTAATTGTTTAATTTTAAAAGGTATAAGTAACGATATTGAAATTGAAAATTTTCAAAATATTTAGTTAAAATTTACAAATTTTGATTCAGATATACCGCAAAGTATCTTTTGCATAAGGAAAAAAGCTAAACAATTAGAATAACATTCTTGAGGCACTCAAGTTCATACTTATTTAAGCGGATGCTTATTTAAGGCAAATAGTTTTCAGAAAGTTTTTGGAAAATATAAGGAAAGTATACAACCGAAAAAAAATTTTTTATTTTAAACAAGTGGAAAAGTAGAGGATGAAGATCCTCAATATATATAATTAATTTTTAATACATTCATTTATTGGAATTTGAAGAATCTTAAAAATTGTAATTTACCTTCAGTATGTTTGAACAATCGGAAGGCCATACTTTTACATTTAGTTAGGATACGTCACGTTTACGATTTCACAATATGACATTATTATTTCCATAGAATTAAGAACATAACAGTTTCGCATTATTTGATTAAACTTATCTATTTTTCATGTTTCCCATTTTCATTACATTTTTTTAAATTATTATATTATTTATGATTATATGTCGAAAAATGCAATGTTCCAATGTGTCTAAATTTGCATCGAAAATTCGAACAAAGGACTGCACACTTCTAATTATGACCCATATTGATCCCATATTGATCCATTTTATTTTTAAGATTGTCAAACAATCCTATTCTTCTTAACTTTGTTTAAACAACGAGAAGGAAGTTTTTGAAAATGGAAAACGACTAGGTCTCGCTATCAATATCACGGTATGGCCTTCTTCTTATTTCAATAGTGATAAGAAGGTTACGCCATGCCATTGCGTCATTTCATTAAACTTTTCTATTTTTCATGTTTTCCATGCTTAATTTTTTAAATAAAATTATTATATAGGCAGTTCCAAATAATTTTATTTTACCAAGAAAATATTTTTATACTATTGAATCAAGAAATGTCTCGACAAATCGAATTAATAATGTTCGACCAATATTTAGTGGCTTACTTTTCGCTAATCAAATATAAAAAAATTCACTAATAATTAGTCAAATTTCTTCGATTCTCATTCAGGTAGCGAAATATCTTAAAAATTAGAATATACCCAATTAAAAAAATAGATTTTTCGAAATCTGTTTATTATTCTCTGGCAAAAAATAAAACTTTGTACTCTGGTAACATTTACTCGTTCGATGAGTCATTATATTTATTAAAAGCCTTATGAAAAGTAATTTTTTTATAAATTTGCGCTTCCCTACACTTATATAATTATCAAACTCAGTGGAGTAGTGATAATAAAATAATGGTGAAAAAAGTCTTAAGGAGTCAGAAAGAATTTTCTCATAGTATGCCAATATTTAAATATATTTCCGAATAATGTTAACTACTGCGTAAAAATATAAATAACTTGCATCTTTATAGCATCACTTGTTCCAAAAAGAAAAAAGATATTGTTTACAAATTGAAAAATCTAATTAAACAGCTCGAAATTAAGGACATTCACAGCCATCTCAAAAAAAACGCTATGTAAATTCAGAGGCAGATTGCAAAATTTAGTTCCTCCATAAAGAATAAAAAATATTATTGAATATTTTGAAAACTCAAGTGTTATTAAAACCAACATTAACATCAACAACAGACTTCACCAAGAATCCGCAAATTTACAAAATAAATAACAATATAAAAATGTTGGATTAAATAAATATAAAACAGATAACAATAATATAATATAATCATAACAAAATATATACATATATATGTATATATGGCTAACAAACTTATTAGATACTGTTATTTCGGAACCTGTGACTGATATTCTCAGAATAGGTGAAAAATATAGCAGTAGTTTTCTTTCTAATAAAGATGTAGACGACTTCTAAATTATAAAAGATTTAGAAGCTAATATTGAAAAAACGCCTGACAAATCTTTTTTGGGTGGAAATTAAAGTATTGTTTGGAAAATTTGTCTTTTCAATTTAAAAATTCATCTATTTTATTAGAAACTGCATCTTTCTTTTTGTTAAAAATTCTTCCTTGTTGTTTGAAAATTCAACTCTTTGGTTGCGAATTCAACAATTTTGTTAAATAATCATCCTTTTTGGTTTAAAGTTCAACCATTTCTTAAAAAATTTACTTATTTAAAATTCATATCTTGTCTTTTTAATTTAAAAATTCATCTATTTTAATAGAAAGTGCATCTTTCTTTTTGTTAAAAATTCTTCCTTGTTATTTGAAAATTCAACTGTTTTGTTGAAATTCAACTATTTTGTAGAATTACTTTTTGTTTAAAATTCATGTTTTGTTTTTTTAATTTGAAAATTCATTTATTTCATTATAAATTGCATCCTTATTGGATATATGATTGGATTATAAAAGATTTAGAAGCTAATATTGAAAACATTCCTGACAACTCACAAGAAGATTTCATATATAAAATTTGATTAATAGCTTCAAATTACATTAAAACTCTAAAAAAATTACTGAAATAAATATAGTCATAGCAAAGGACATAAAAGATACTAAAGAATTCATAAAGAACAACAAAAATTTGTTAATAACACATACAGATAAGGCTACAGTAGTTATAAGTGGTCAAGATATACAAGGACATAATAACAGTAATTCTTAGCGATAATAAAACTTATGAAAAACTTGATGATAATGCACTAAAACAATTACAAAAAGATACTTTTAAATTACTTGAACCGTAGAGAGTAAAAGATTTTCTAGGTTATAACATTGAAAGAAAACATATAATAACTGATAACACTAATATTGCTTGGTTGAATGGTACACCCAAAATTCACAAAAACAATTACACTTTCAGACCTGTTCTTTTTTTTGTATAAACCCTCCTACTTATTTTATGGCAAACACTTTCAACAAAATCATCTCAAGTGCTCTTCCTAAATGAAAATCATACATAAAACATTCTATTTCATTCAGGGAAACATAACAAAGGAAAATATTCCAGATGATCATGTCCTTTTATCTCTCGATGTTTTATCCCTTTTTACAAACGTTCCATTGGAGTTGGTTCTAAAAGGAATGGAAAAAGATGGGATATAATTAAAAGTACTACAAATATTTCGCTTGATGAATTTAAAAAGGGAATTTAGGCCCTAATGGAATCAACATTTTCTAAATTCAATGATACTTACTACAAACAAACCTTTGGCATTCGAATAAGTTCACTAATATCTGTAGGTACCTTTAGCATATATAGGCATGCAAGATCTCGAAAATGAAGTTCTAGATAAATTAAAATGTACAGAAAAAACTTACTACAGGTACGTATTTTGACATCATTCTTATTTGCACAATAGATAAAACCCTACAAATAAATAACTCTTTTGATGCTTACCATCCTAAACTCCAGTTTACAGCTGAAATGAAAATCATATTTCCATTAGTTTATTAAATGTTGAAATCATTAGAGACAATAGTGATAATATTAGGACGAATTGGTTCCGATAGAATACTTACTCAGGTAGACTTCCTAATTTATATTCAAATCACCCTACACAACATAAAATTGCAATTATAAAAAACATAGTAAACTCCGCAATACTACTTCCTGAAAAAACTTTTCACAATGATAATATGAATATAGTAGAAAAACTACTACATTACAATAGTTACCCAATATACTTGCGCACGGACAACAATTTTTAAAATGTTACTTACCAAAATTAGGTAGTTAGTGTTTTGAAATGAAAAACAATATAAAAAAAAATAGAATTAGAAATCTAAAGCACAGAATGTTCTTGAAACTCATCCTAACCTCGAAATTAAGGTAACATTATATTTACAAATAAAAAATATATATAAATTAAAAAATGTTCCTACAACAATTATTATATATCATTCATTCCATTTTAGTTCCAGCACTGACTAATTTCAACCAACATGTTTAATTCTCTTCGACTTCAAAATAGTAACTAACAACTAGGTAAGAAGATCACGTCATACTTTTCTTTAATTCATATGCGTTCTTGTTTTTAACGATAATATGTAACCATTTATAGATAATCGCCTGATGAGGGTAGATTTTAGAAAATTTCAGCCTATGAGGTAAACGCAAGCATAACGTAGAGAGATATACATGTGTATGTGATACAACTAGAGTGAAGATTTGTTTGAGTTGTTTTTAGTTCCAGAACCATTGACATGATGTTGTTACATGTGGAGAACATTAATTTTTTTTGTGACCATAATTTTGAAATAATTGTTGTGTAATTTTTTGGTATAAAGGTTATGAAAAAATTTTGAAAATTCTGTTAAATGCTGAATTATAATGATATAGATCTGTTATTTCATTTATACTATTGTTTCCTTCTTGATTAATAAATATGATTTCAGTAAGGCATCTTTTGTAGTAATTATAATCTTGGTGTGATATTTCAATATTATCCCAGTCAATATAAGAAGTATCAACATTATGAAATTTAATTAATGTTTTGCAATTACTTTGTGGTATGTTGGATTGTATCTGACATTGTTAAGATGGTCTTCTATTATCATGTGTAACGGACATTTTGTAGGTCCTACAAATTTTGTTCCATAAGCCTAGTTTAATGAATTTGTAAAGTTTTGAATCTACTCGGTAAACTGTTTTTACATCAAAATTATTTCAGAGACATTTGATATCTTTGAAAATGTCTCCGTGAAAAGTAATTGAAATTATTTGTTTCTTGTCTTCAATATCTCTTTGTTGGAATTCGTTATTTTGAATGTTATTCTACTTTTTTGTATTTCTGTCATACTTTTTTAAATATGTTTCTCAGTTAATTCTTCTGGATAACTATTGTAATTGAATAGTTTTATTTTACTATATTCAGATTATTATTGTGAAAGGATTTGTCAGAATCTATTATTGTGGATCTAAAATTCTACCTGAGAAAGTATTCTTTTAGAATCAATTTGTTTTAATATCATTACTATTGTCTCTAATGATTTTAATTTAAAAAAATAAACTAATGGAATTATTATTTTTCATTTCATGTGCAAACTGGAGTCTAGGATGGTAAGCATTAAAAAAGTTAATTATTTCTTTGATTCTATCTATTCGGATAATAAGAATGGTATCGTCGACATACCTGCTGTAAGTTTTTACTGTAAATTTTACTTTATCTAAAACTTTATTTTCGAGATCTTGCATGGCTATATCTGCTAATGTTCCAGATATTGGTGACCCCAATGCGGTGCCAAATTTTTGTTTGTAGTAAGTATCTTTTATAATCCATTTATATATCCATAAACTAAAATGAATGAATTTTGTTATTAAAAAGACAAAATATGAATTTCAAACAAAAAGTAAATTTTCTACGAAATGCTTGAATTTTCAACCAAAAAGTTTGACTGTTTAACAAAACTGTTGAATTTTCAACCAAACAGTTAAATTTTCAACCAACAAGGAAGAATTATTAACAAAAAGGAAGACGCAATTTTTATTAAATTAGATGAATTTTTAAATGAAAAAGACAAAATGTGAATTTCAAACAAAAAGTAAATTTTCTCCGAAATGGTTGAATTTTCAAACAAAAAGGATGAGTCTTTAACAACATTGTTGAATTTTCAACGAAACAGTTGAATTTTCAACCAACAAGGAAGAATTTTTAATAAAATGAAAACAATTATTGAACTTTCATCCAAAAAAGATTTCAGCTTGACCTTTTAACATCAAATATGAGATTTAAATCAGAAGTGAAATTTTCAACTCATGAAGAGGAATTTTCAATAAAACAGTTGAATTTTCAACCAAAAAGAATGACTTTTTATCAAAATTGTTGAATTTTCTACCAAACAGTTGCATTTTTATCCAAGAAAGATGCAATTTCTGCTAAAATATACGAATTTTCAAATTAAAATGACAAATTTTCAAAAATATAGTTGAATTTCCAACCAAAAAAGATTTCTGTTTACTTTTCAACACAAACATTTGAATTGCAAACAAGTAAATTTTCTACGAAATAGTTGAATCTTCAAACAAAAAGGATGATTTTCGTACAAAATTGTTGAATATTCAACCAAAGAGTTGCATTTTTATCTTAGAAAGGTGCAATTTCTACTTAAATGAATAAATGTTTAGATTAAAAGACAAAATATTAATTTTAAACAAAAAGTAATTTTTGCTACGAAATAGTTGAATTTTCAACAAAACATTTGAATTTTCAACCAGAAAGGAAGATTTTTTAACAAAAAGAAAGATGAAATTTCTATCAAAATAGATCTAATAAGTTTGTTAGCCATGGATCACTTGTTTCTGTTATGTTCTTATTATTATCTGTTTCATGTCTATTGTTGGTGTTATTGTTGGCTTTAATAGTGAGCCACTATAGATTGTTCGGAAATTATTAATTTAATTTTTTCGAGACATTTCTTGATTCAATAGTAAAAAAATATTTTCTTTGTGAAAATAAAATTATTTAGAACTGCGTTTATGATAATTGAAAAAATGTATGGTAGAAGCATGGAAAACGTGAAAAATAGAAAATTTGAATGAAATGACGGAATAGCGTAACCTTTTTATCTCTATTGGGACAAGAAGAAGGCCATACCGTGATATTGATAACGAGACAAATTTAGACACGTGTGGGACATTGGATTATACAAAATAGAAAAAAAATTAAATGTACATCAAACCGGCCTAATTTTCTTGGGTTACTAAAATTTCTTAAATCAAAATTACCTCTTTTTTGTAAAAATAATAAGAAGGTCATATATTGTGAAATTGTATACATGACGTAGCTTTTCTTAACTTGAAAGTATAACCTTCCGATTGTTCAAACATATTGAAGATAAATGACAATTTTCCAGACTCTTTAAATTTCAATAAATCAATGCATTTAAAATTAATTATCTGTATTGAGGATCTTCATCCTCTACTTTTCCGCCTGTTTTTAAATTTGAAATTTTTTTCGGTTGCATCATTTCTTTATATTTTCCCAAAACTTTGTGAAAATTATTTTCCTTGAATAAGCACCCGCTTGAATAAGCATGAACTTCAGTACCTCAAGAATGTTATTTTAATTGTATAGCTTTTCTGCTTATGTAAAAGGTACTTTGAGGTATATCTGAATCAAAATTGGTAAATTTTAACTAATCAATAGCTTAATTTTGCAGATTTGCTTACCATAAAGGAACGTCCAAAGATAAGATTAGTAGAAAATTAATAATTCGATTAGTCGAGATACTTCCTAATTTTGTAAAGTCTGTATATAAGAACAATAATTTTCAGTCATTTTGTTCATTTAGTGCCACTCTATTTTCAAAATTTATTTTGGCCTACTAAACTTGAAAATCGCATTGCAATTTTTTGTATGGTTTGGTTTTTGAACTATGAATTTTGAAAAAAAGGTTAGAAATGACCATTATAGTTTTTCCATCTAAAACATACCAGATCCAAAAATTGTTAGCAGAAAATAATCATCCCTTAGATTCTTAGAACAACAAAAATTACGAAATTTACCCTTATTCAAGGGGACAAAATTTTAGCATTGAGAAGACTTATCCTCATCAATACAATTTTTTAGTTCCAAGATATTGTAAAAATTCCTTTAAAAATTAATATTTGGTTAAAAACTCATATATTTGATAGACATTATTCAATTTTTTTGGTTGAAAATTTATCTGTTTGTTAAAAAATTTAACTATTTCGTTAAAAATTCACCTATTCTATTCCAAAATAATTCACTGCATTCACTTTTTTGTTGAAAACCTGTCTTTTTTGGATTGACAATTTAATTATTCTGGCAGGAAATGCATATTTTTGGTTAAATACTCAACTTTTTTGTTGAAGATTCAACTTTTTGATTAAAAAATTAGTTTGTTTTGGTATCGGATTCAAATAACTTGCTGGTAATCTGTATTTTTTTCTTCAATTTAACTGTTTTTTATTGAAAATTCGAACATTTTCCGGTGAAAATATCAACTATTACACTATTCACTGAGTTGATTTTTAATCCAATGTTCATCACTTTGGGTGAAAGTTTAATTATTTTGCTGAGAATTTCCTTTTTTGTAATTAAAAATTAATTGTTTTAACACAAACTATAATTTTTCGTTGTTGGTTCTAAATTTATCTTTTTAAGTTGAAAATTTGACTATTTTCTTGAAAATTCAGGTATTTTACGTATGTCTTACGTAATCTGTGAATCACTTTTTTCATCACCTAGCGGCAAGGTTGTTTCTATTCCTGAAAAAATGTAGAAAAGACCGAGAAAATTAAAAATTGGTGAGTTATTGCAAATATGATTACTCGATACTGCTAAATATTCAAATCTTTTGAAAATTTTCAATTTCAATATTGTTACTTATACTTTTCAAAATTGAACAATGACAATTTTAAATGTATAATTGAAACTCATGAGAGGCAAAACTAAAAATTCAGAAGATAAATTTAAAAAATTTTTAATTTTTATCCAATACTAATTTCTACCAAGGCATTTTTTAACTTTTTAATTTCGAATCGTTTGATTTGAAACGCGTCTTTCAGAAATATTATTTATTCCTAATATTTTCCTTTCGAATATTTACAAATTTTTATTATTTTTTTTAAATTTCCAACTGCATTTCATAAAAAAAAAAGTTTTATCCCTTCCAATAACAATAATATAATTTGTGCTCACGTAAATTATAAATTGAAACACTGTTGTATGCGTGTGTCTTGATTAAATAAAATGTTAAATTATAGATCTTAAATTACGGTTGATATGAGAATAAAATAATTTAATATAGTTATGTAAAAAATATTTTAAAAAACGTGGCAAATGGAATCTTTTAGAAAATTCGAAATTGATTCAGATAGTCAAATGTGATTCTACTTTAACGAATAGTTTATCTGGAAATATCTTGAAAATGTATTCTTTTTACGTTTTTTGAATGTTGAAAAAATTCAAATAAGGTGTTTGATTATTACTGATAATTTGAAAGAATTAAAAGTAAATTTTGAAATTTCAGTACAAACCACTTTAAGTTGGAAATTTTTTTATGTAAAGTACTTTGCATTATATATTTGAAACTTTACCTTCAAGTTTGAACGTTGTGTCGTTTTTGCACTCACATGAGCCTCGGGACTCATTTTATTAAAGTTTTATAAAATTAATGCACTTTTCAGAAATTTTATCAAAATTGGAAAAAAATTGCTAATCAAGAGATATGCCATAAATTTTAAAAAATTTCCTAAATTTATATTAAAATAAAGGCTTTGTCTAGTCGTCCGGATAATGTGGAGAGTTGGAAAAGGGGGTGGTCCAAACATCTGGAGTTATTCAATTTGAAAAGCTTTAGGAATTTTAAAAATTCGATAAATTTTTGAGAATCCACTAAATTTATATTGCTATAAAAATAGGCCGTGGCTAACTGTATCGAAATTTACAACAATTTTCTGTACGCGTAGACACTTCCATAAGAAAAAAGTTTCCAAGATTCATCAATTTTTAAAAATTTGAATACCTTGCAAATTTTTAAAACCTTCAAGTTCTTGAGATTTTAAAAAAATTCTTATTTTTTTTAATTTTATAACATTTTGACAATCTTATTGAAATTTCTAAAGTTTTCACAGTTTTAGTAATTCAGGAATCAACAAACATTCTCAAATTTTCAAGAATCGAGGAATTTTTGAAACTTTAATTTTATTTTAATATGAATTTAGACATTTTTTCAAATTCATAGTAAATTTCTTATTTACAAAAACTTGCCAAATTTTAAAAAAAATTTGATAATTCTCAAATTTTCTAAAAAGTTGAAAAATTTCAAAATTCGAGTAATTTTGGAAACTATTTTAAATTTTATATAAATTTAAGAAATATTTGAAAAATTTCTAAGGAACCAATTATTTTGAAAATATATAAAATGTGGAAATTTTCACAAATCTGAAAAATTTGTAAACATTTAAAGAATTTTTTAAAATTTAAACAATTTTTTAACTTTTTGTCATTTAGAAATGACCAAAAATGTCGTTTGGAAGATTTCTGAAATTCATATTGAATTGAAAAAAAATTTCTAAAATATCTGCATATTTTGTATAAAAGGTGCATTATAAAATAAACAAAACAATTTTTTGAAACAGATAATTTATAAAATCAGCGTGGAATTGTGCTCGCTCTACATTTTTTTATTTACTCAAAAGACTTTTATTCACTGAAAACACTCTGTCGATAAATGCCTGGATAATGCATTTGTTGATCAAATTTGTTTATAATATTAACAAGAATAATCTTACGAGAAATTTTCTTCATTATAATATTTTTTTAACAAATAATTTGTTCATGACATTTTGTTACTTATTGTATCATGATGGAATATCTTTAGGTAATACAAATCTATTAAATGTAGGCGATTAGATTAATTTTTCTATTATTGTCGAGCACCGGGTACGTCAAATAGAAAAAAATCCATTTTTTTCTTATATTTGTTTATATATAAAAGAAATTCAAAAACTGTTCGTAGTATTTGATAAAACAAAAAATCTATCGCAACTACTTTTTTCAACAAAAAAAAACAAATTACCAGAGTTATAGCTTTTACGAAATTCAAAAAAACAAACAAAAACAAAAATTTCATGCCAAACAACGCACGATTCCTATCTTTTTGGAAGAGAATGTAAAGCAAAAATTATCAATTTTGCAAAATAACAAACTTTTAGATAAAAATTCGAGTAAGTTTAAGAGATATTGATAGGCTTTTTCAAAATCGAAAAAGAATAAGCAACTTGTAAAGATTTCGAAATTTGAAAAAATGTCAGATTCGATAAGCGAAAAGTGAGAAACTAAATATTGATAGAAAGTTATTAATTACAAAAATTGAGGTACTTCCTAATTCAATAATGAACAAATAATGCTTGGTAATATGAAATTATTCAGAAATATAATGAATAATTTTGAAAAAGTTATCAAAATGAAAACTGTCGAAAATAGAAAAGTTTAATAAAATAACGCGATGGTCTCTATTGAAATAATAAGAAGGTCATGTTGTGAAATTGTAAGCGTGACGTAGCATGCTTCAACGTAAAAGTATTGCCTTCCAATTGTTTGAAAAAATTGAAGAAATATGAGAATTCTTCAGACTCTTAAAATTACAATGGAATAATTCCACCAAAGATTAGTAGAAAATTAATAATTTGATTAGTCGATATATTTCCTAATTCAATAGTAAAACGCAACTTATTAATTGATGCAAATAAATAAGTGTACTGAGAACTGTATATTGTAATTAAAAAAGTTGACGAAAATGGAAAACGTGAAAAAATAGACATTTTTAAAAAAAGAACGCAATCGTCTTGTATTGTCAACACTGTTCAAACAATAAGAAGGTCATATTTTAAAATTGTGAATATGATATAGTCTGTCTCCAATTTAGAAACATTGCCTTCTCATTGTTTGAACAAAGTTAAGAAAAATAAAAAAATTTAAATTACATTTTTTAGCTTTCCATAAAAAATTGAAATATATATCAAAGAGGCGTGGATTCATATAAAAAATATATTGCTTAAAAGTCTGTGAGTAATTAATAGCCCATCGTACTATAAAATATCGCAGGAGTAAAATGTTTTATCCTGATTCAAACATTCATAAAACAAATTCAAACAAATTTAACATGTTCATTAACGTTTTTGATTATATCAATTGTTATAAAAATAAAACAAGAGCGTTGTTGAAAAATAAACAATGTTATTTATGCTAGGTATTAGTTTTGCAATAGTTTTAGAATGATATGTGACATTGGTTGGCCTAGATGATTTTTTATTACCAAATATATGGTCTATCTATTTGTTTAATCTAATTATTCAATTGAGTATTCAATTTCAAAAAATTACGCCAGCATTCATTGATGAAATAGGTATTTATTTTAGTCGATTGGAAGAAATATTGGTATGGAATGGCCTCCTTCGTATTTTAGATTGAATGAAACATTTCTTCCAAACAATTAAATGGATGATATATTTAACAAAATAATTATTTCGTTTAAATAAATATTTATTATAAATGCATTTTTTGTTTTTGTTTTGTGCATGAAATATATTGTAAAGGGGTTTTTCGAGCAGTTGAAACCAAATTTGAATTCCCAATTTTCAAAAATAAAGTGGCAGCATTTTCTCATGATGAAAGGCACACATTTTTTTCAACATTTTTATTGAACTTCAAGGAAGGAAATTTTTGTATTTAATTTATTTCTAAATTAAAAGAGCGACTTTCTCAAGTTTTAACTTTCCGATTAATATTTTTACTCAGTTCAACCTAGAGGTTGAATTTTTATACAAAAATGATTTAAATTTTTTAATAAAAACCAGTGGAATTTAAAGAAAAAATACGAAATTTTAACAAAAAAATTTAATAACAAAAGAAATTTTCTGCAAAAGAAGTTTGTTTTTTAATCCGAAATTATGGCATTTGTTAGTTTTCGCCATAAAAAATAGAAAACTTTTGAAAATCGTACATTAAAACCTTCTTTCAGTAGACAATAATGTTCAATTTTTGAAATTCAGAACTGCATGAAGGAAACACACCATCAATGAAATTATTAATTATTAAAAAAGTGAATAGAATAAGATATCTTTCAAAATCAGTTTTTTAAATTTGTATCTAACATTTTTTAATAAATTACGCTAAAAAACTTTAAACTATTTAAGAACTTCTGATAATCAACTATATAATTGTAAAACAATAAAAGAAAGAGAAAAGAAATCCAAAAGTGAACAGAAACTGAATTTCCGAGAATGTTATGCAATACAGATTAGAAAAATTGTATTGTCAGACAATTGCGAATATGAGAAAAATAAATTGAAATCTGAATTTATAATTAATAAAAAAATGGCCCTGACATAGCATGTGTTTGTTGTGATAAATTATTTTCTCCTAAATCTGTGGTTAAATGGAAGGAGAATAATATTCAAAATATTTTATTTAAAAAAGGTATTAATATTGATTAACCTATGATATTAATTATCACTGATGATTTAAAATTTGTATGTAAAATTTGTAGAAAATATATTATGCAAGTTGACGTACCAAAAATGGCGGAAAATTCAAATCCTAAATTTCATGACATCTCGAAAGTTTGATAAAATTTGTCACAAATCGAACAGCGTCTCATTTCACCAATTATAACGTTTTAACAAATAATAACTTTATTACCTTCTTCATAAAATTCACGATTTTCTTCAAAAGGAAGTGTTGTTAGCATAAAAGTCGAAATTAATGAAATGATTGATATTCTTCCTTGAAGATTCGATCAATCATCGACATTAACTTTACTATCAGTCCACGCGATGAAATAAATATTTCTAAAATAAAAAAAAGGAATTATACCATTGTAAACGATGATATAGATGATAATTTTAAGAATAATGACAAAATCTTAATTTTTGACAGAAACAAAATGATTAATAATCAAATAGTTGAGATGGCATCGGGACAAGGAAAATTTCCTCTTCCATGGCATGTTATTAAAAATATCGATAAACTTTTCCAACCTTCAATTTATAGTGGTTTTCCTATGGATGCCGAATAAAAATTGTCTTATTCTGAAAGCAATCAATCATTATGTCTACTATAAATATTTTATACATGGCCGATACAAAAATTTAACTTTCTGTCATTTCAAACCTTATTATCTGTTTAAGAAGACACAATACACACAATTTAATAAGTGCGAAAGAAGCCAAACATGTAAAATGTTCCCAAAAAATTTTGAAACATGATGACAGTTTTAGATTTTCAAAAACAGTTAGGGGAAAAGCTGCCTATTGGGAAAATGAAAAACGAAAATATTTTCGTTACATTTTCACGGAATCCCAACATTTCTTATTACCTTTTCTGCTAATGAAAAAGAATCTCCAGAATTACTTAAAATCTTATATGAACAAAAGTTTGGTAAAAATATTAGTAATAATGTCGCATTATTTCTTGATATATATACAAAAACAAAATTAGTTCGTGATGATCCTGTGACTTGTACACGCTGCATTAAAAACAAATTTTCTGAAATACAAAAGCTTTTAGAAAATAAAAATGGTCATTTCGGGGAAAATTTTGTAAATGAATCTGTTGAAAGAAGATAGTTTCAAGTTAGAGGGTCTGTCTGTCCAAATAATCTTGAATGTTATAATAATGCACCTATTTTGTTCGTAAACAATAATGATTCACGTAATGAATGTATAAAGTTTATCTATAAACAGAAAACATGATCATAAGATTAAAAAATTTTATTAATCGCTTTACAACGATACATAAAGAAAACATACTTGATTTATTAACAGATACTAAAAAACCCGGTTTAAAGAAAAAAATAATAATTTAAAAGAAATAAGAAATTTTATAAAAATATATTTTGACAAAACGAAATATAGATCTTTTGAAGACATTTTAGCTATTTCAAATATTTCTGAAAAAGGCTGTATATGTGCTATGAAACTTTCATTAAATTGGACTAAAATATGTTTGAGAAGAAGTCAAGACGTTGCAATTAATTAATACAATTCAACTCTTTCAAATTTAATGGAATCAAATATGAATATACAATTATTATTAGATCCATTTGAATGTGCATCTTTTAAAATTATTGCGTGAAAGAGCAACAGATATTGAAAATGGTAATATAGATTTTTAAAAAAATTGAGAAAAATTGCTAAACTGTGTCATTAATTTTATGCAAATTTTATTATTTTTACCATTAAGAAATGAAGAAAACGAAGCAGAATAAGTAAATTTTGATGATTAAGGAACAATATTTACTTAAAAAGTTTCATTAATTTAAACTAATCGTGAAAAATGTAATGTGATTGGGGATGATGACACTAAAAAAACTATGACTAAAGCAGAAACAAATGTTGAAAGTGACGATGACAATAATAATAAATTTAAAAATAAATGACGTATTAATGACTTTAATGTTGATATTTTTTAACCATCTGATCATGGTGAAGTTTTTGAAGATCAATATAAAAAGTCTGAAAAGGTAGGATAACTGTCCTTCTTGTTGATAACAAAGAATTTTTTTTTTAGAAATCATGGATGAATTAAATTTAAAGCAACGAATTTTCACAATGCATGTTCTAAATTATTTTTAAATTGAAAAACATCCTTGAGGAATTTTCGCAAGTGGATCAGCCGATGGTAAAAGTAAGTTATTAATACAATTTATAAAATGATCTCATCCTTTTTAAAAAAAAATTAAATTTTTAATACAGAAACAAGTTTTGTTACGTGCTTTATTGGGTAAGGCTGCATTTTTGATAAATGCAGTCACACTTCACCATGGTTTTGCTTTACCCATAACTCAATTTGGTGGTAAAATTTCAGAACTGTCTGCAAGTGTTGCTAAAACATTAAGTGAGAAAATAAACATTGTGCAATTAATAATTATAGATGAAATTTCTGTGGTTGATAGTACCACACTAGCTAGAGTTGATACTAGATATCCATAAGACATAATACAAATTAAAGGTCAGTGATAGTTTTGTTGGTGTTTTCGTAATATTAGTGGGTGATTTGCATCAATTACTTCCTGTAATGGACAAACCTGTATATTCTACACCAAATAGTTCAATGTTAAGTATTTTAGCACAAAAAAACTTTGGGAAGAATTTGAATTTTTTGAATTAACAGAAATTATGAGAGAAAAGGATAACTTTGCAAATGGCGAAATGTCAACAGAAGATATATGATTAATTTAATTGAGAATCAAAAATCATAATGATGTTCCTAATGAAGCTATTAGATTGTATACTGAAAATAAATTGGTTGATATATAAAACGAAAGAAAAAAATTGAAAGAAAGTGATGAAGTTTGTTTCAAATAATGATAATAATTACTCAATATAGATGTTGAGGATGGATTAGTTAAAGTGGCTTGTGGTGTTTTCAAAGACACAACGTTAATTCTAAACAATGACAAATTATCAATTTTGTGGTTGGATTTAAATAATGAAAGTGTACGTGGAAAAATTCGTTGTATGTATCAACCATTTATGAATAAAAACAATATCAGCCTAAATTTGGTTTCAATCAAGGACAAACTTACTAGACCTATGCTTTACGTAGCTTTAAGTAGAGTGTTTTGTTTCAGTAATTTATACATTCTTGGAAACTTAATTTTTTTACAGAACTTAAAAACAGACACTACTTTGAATCGTGAACTTATTAGACTTAAAACAGAAAAAAATTACAGTTGTCTTATAAAAACAAATTTGAGGGTACTATTAAACTAATTTATCGAAATGTCTGCTCATTAAAAAATAGTATTAAACATATATTATGCGGTGTTTGGTATAAGCAGGCAGATGTAATTATTCTTTCAGAAACATGAACAAAAAAAACAGATAATATTCAAATAGATAGTTTTGGCACTGCATTTAGAGCAGAATATGGAACTTTCAAATTACCCTGGGATGTAGTTTGTTTTTGTTGAGGAAAATGTAAAATCCACAGTTATAAAACATATTCATTAAACAAATAAAAAATCAGGATATCAACATCATGTTGATTTCTTTTATTTAACAATTAATGAAGTTGACCTAGCACATTAGGAAAAATGTTACTTGATAATTTAAATCAGATTATTTGCGGCTTTCGCAACAAAATTGGAATTGTTATAGGTGATTTTAATTTGGATTGTTTCCATCCGAACAGCTTTTTAGACAATTATTTGACCAATACTGGATATAAAAGAGGCAATAATGAATGTTTCAACAACTAATTGTAATAATCAAATTGATGTTCTTTTTGTATCTAATAAAATTGAAAATTATTCGTCAGGTGTTTATAAAACCTTTTTTTCTGAGCATCAGCCAGTATTTATCGGTATTACAGAAACAAATATAACAGAAAAATTAAAAATTTCTACAAAAATTATAGCAAATAACACAAAGAGAGGAAACAATACTTCCCAGCTAACACAGTTACCAGCTGGAGTAGTCACATGCGTGTAACAAGATTCAGAAAACCAGTTACTAGTGACTTCCCTGATGGTCACCCAGTGACAATTTTTTCCCACTCAAAGCAGTAACATGTTACAAGCGAAGCAGGTAACATTATCCCGCCAGAGTAATCACATGGTTGCAACAAAGTGATGTTTGAAAAAATAACCTTCAATGACAGATTAACCTCAAAATATGCAGCGTTTCGGAATATAAAGTATCAATACTCGTACAAAAACGTTAGAATGGGACATAATTAAGTGATTATTAATTTCCGGGAAAGTGATATAATATTATAGTCTTTCAAATTGATGAAATAACATATGAACACATTTTGTAAACGAAATAGCGAGATTTTTCAGCTGAACCTTTACGAAAACAAAGTGGCATATGTCACTTTTAACCTCTAATATGTATTAGAGTTTAGAGCCGTTAGAACCAATAGATAAATAAATGTAATTGAAAATTATATATTGAATTTAAAATAATAAAATAAAATATTTATTTTAATAGATTTTTTATATATAAATTATTATTATTATTATGTTGAAATTAGAAAGCTGCGATCAAAAGTTTTCTATAATAGATATATATGTTAGGCTCAAAGACCGAAAACGGCCAAAGACCGAAAAAAACCTAATGCAAAGTATGGTAGCAAAGAGTCATTGGCAATACATTTTTAGTTAGTTCCGCAAAAAATTTGGGCCTATTCGTGGAATAATAGTGAAAATTTGGATTTGTTCATAAATATTGTTTCAGTAACTAAGAATTGTTGATTTGAAAAAAATAACAGCAAGGATTCAGTAGCAAGACATTTTCGGTTAAAAATGCAAAAAAAATTAGCCCCTTCATTGAGACATAAGAAAACTCTGTATTTGTTTATAAAAATTGTTTAAATAATTTTCAAGCAGCAGCAGCTAGTCTTTACTAATCGCAATGCGACATTAAATTCTCTTATATTTTTTATATAAAAACTGTGAATATGAAGCAGCTA
>CAKNWT010325318.1:0-15046 GCA_932066315.1 Andricus coriarius | reverse complement strand
TATAATAATAGAATTCTCAACCAAAGAAGAAGACCCAGAGTGCAATAACACTATTTGAAACATTTTGAACGAAAAAACATTTTAAATGAAGAAAGATGAATTTTCAATTGGAAATGAAAGAAAATAGTTACATTTTCATGTTGAACAGTTCACTTTTCAACCTACAAAGATGAATGTTCAAAGAAAAGGTCAAATTTACCAACGAAACAATTCAAGTTCAACCTAAAAGCAAATAGTGTAATGTTCAAGGCAGAAGTCGAATTATTGTTGTGCAAATCGAACTATTTCCTTGTGATTTACATTTTTGTCGAAAAATCACATTTTTGGGTTGAAAATGCGACTGCTTTATAGAAAATTATCCTGTTTGGCTTACAAATTCAAGAATTTTGTAGAAAATGTTGAAACGGAACCTCGCGAAAAAGTATCGTTCCAAAATAACAATAATTATTATTGCTATGACATAACGATGCTTTGATAATTCATTTCGCATAATTTCTTAGTGATTTGTTTGTTACTAAAATTCCTCAAATGACTAATATCATCCAATGATTTTTAGGAAAATCTTAAGTAGCTCAACTTTCAATCAAAGCAATGAATCTGAAACCAACAAAAAAATGAATTTGTACCAGCGTAGTACAATGTTCAACAAGAATATGTAACTTCTATTGAAAACTTAACTTTTTGGTTCAAACTTTGTCTTTATGGGTACAATATTCATCTTTTATTTTTAAAACTCTTCACTTTGGTTCAAGATTCAACTATTCTGTTACAAATTCGTCTGCTTTGTTGAATTAGACCGGTCGAAGAATCATTCTTCAAAGTAATTTGTTATACTGAAAGTTTCTATATTCCATGTCTGATAAAAAACTTTTTTTTTAGTTGAAAATTCAAAATTTTGTTTAGAAATTTATGTATTGTTATAATAATTCGTATTTTGGCAGAAGATTATTATTATTAGCTAGGAAATCATATCTGTTGTCAAAAATCAAACTATTTTGTTTATTAATGTTTAACTATTGCACGACTTTTTTCTCTTCACATTCATCATTTCAGTTGAAAATCAATATCTGGATGTTATTGGAAAATCCGTTTTTTATTGAGAACTTATTTTTGAAGATGTTGAAGACCATAAAAGTTTGTACATTTTTATTGAGTTAAAAATTCCATTACGATATTGTGCCTGCATGTTCCTCTGAATTCATCTGTTAACAATTATAAAGTGAACAAAAGTATGTTTCAAAAATCTTTAAATGCCGAGAGAAGCTTCTCACTTTTCATTTTAAGTTCAATATTTAGTATTTGCATTTATAAAAGAATTTTTGTTCCATATTTCTTCAGCAATCAAATTCGTAGATATGTGAACACTAATAATTTCTTATTTAAACAAAATAGATAATTATTACACGTATTCAGATCATATGTAATATAAACATTGAAAACTGAATATCAATATCAAATAAATCCCAAGAATGATATTATGTATTGAACTGTATAGCATGTGACGCAGCGCCACCTGGTGAAATATATATTGTTCAGTGAGCATTCACAGCTCCGAAACGTTTCTCTTTCGCACGCATCAGCTCGCGTGGAGCTCTTTGAAGCTGCCTGACAATGAATACCCATCTCCGAGCAGTAGTAGGCGGCCGCCAGAGGTGAACTCGAACATGATTGCTCACATCTGTTCCGATCTACTGACCTAGCCGTTTGCTAAGCGTTCACGTGGTCCGCTCGAATGCGGCAATGCCTAGGTTTTGGGCAGCCACGACCATTCACTCTCTGTCACCACAAGACTGTTCCTACCTCGGGTAGCGCGAACGGACCTTTTAGTTCGTAACACTAGAAAAATCTGAACAGGCGAGGAGTGCGTTTTGAACGCATCGAGCGTTCACCCAGCATTTCGCACCCAATCCCTGATATGCATAAAATGATAATCGAAGTAATGGGGATACATGAAGAAAAGCACGAGAAAAGGGTAGAGGAAATAAGGAACGAAATCAGACAGGAAATGGCCGAACTTATGACAGAAATGAGGAAATGGGAAGAAGTTAGGGGAAATTTAGAAAAAAGGATGCAGATTTTAGAACAAAGATTAGAAAAACAGGATGAGCATAATAAAAAGATAGCACAGTTAGAAGGTAAGATAGTGAAGTTCGAAAAATCAAAACGGGAGTGTGGTGTAGGGAAGAGTGGGAATAATGAGAGGGAAAAGATAAGGGAAATAGAAAGAAGATTAGATAGGAAAGAAAGAGATGAAAGAAAAAGAAACATAGCGATAAAGGGTCTAAGATTAGAAGAGAAGCAATTGAAGGAAGGAGTGGAAAATATGTTAAAAAGGATAGATGCTAAAGTAGTGATAGAGAAAATGCGAAGTGTAGACAAGGAAACGAGAAGAGGAGAAAAAGTGGTACTCGTGAAACTAAAGAAATGGGAACATAAGAGGGAAGTGATGACAAAGAAGAGGTTGTTATATGGAAGCTCGGAGAGAATAGATGATGATTTTACATGGGTAGAAAGGAATATGCAGTATAAGTTAAGGCAAATAGCGGAAGAGGAAAGAAGTAAGGGAAAAAACGTGGGCTAAGTAAGGCAGAATACAGATAGAAGGAGTGTGGACAGATTGGGACGAAGAGAGGGAAGAGATAGTAAGAAATGAAGTGCCAGGAAACTGGGAGAGAAAGGAACGGGAGATAGGAAAATAAAAAATAGTAAGAAGCAAAGAGAGACGATAAACGAAGGTAGGGAATAGTGGAGGATATGTTACTGGAATATAGCAGGGTTGGAGAGAAAGGATAGGGAGTTTATGAGAAATTTGACGCAATGGAATATAGTAGTAATGATGGAAACGTGGCTAGATGAAAAGGGATGGGAAAGAGTAAGAGGAAGGTTGCCAAGAGGTTACACATGGCAAGTTCAAAATGCAAAGACGAAGAATAAAAAAGGCAGAGCAATGGGAGGAATGGTGATGGGAGTAAGGAATAAATGTATAACAGAAAAGGATAAAAAGGAGATGAAAGAACACAAAGAAGAAATAATAGTAGAAGATATAAATATGGGAGGAGAGAGGTGCAAGATATTGGGGGTCTTTGTGAACGGTAATATGCAGGAGAAATCAAAGGAGATAAGATAACTCATGGAAGAAAATAAGCAAGTGATGAGGCTTATAATAGGAGGAGATTTTAATGTGAGAACAGGAGATAGAGGACGAAGGGAATGGGGTGGAGAGCGAGGAAGGAAATCCAAAGACAAGATACTGAATGGGGAGGGAAAGAAATTGTTAAAGAGCGTAGGGCAGATGGAATGGTTTATCCCAAACGGAAGTATACAGGGGGATGAGGAAGGGGAATATATAAGTTCTGGAGGAAAGAGGGGAGCGGTAATTGATCATGTGGTAGTGGACGACGAGGTAAGGGAGAAGGTTAAGAAACTAGAGGTAGGGGACTATATAGATTCGGATCACTTTCCCATAATAGTGACAGTAGAGAGAGAAATGGGTAATAAGAATAAGGATAAAGAGGATGCAAAAGTAAAAAAAAACAGGAAGAGGAGATTGGTCAATGGAAGGTAAAAAACAGTTAAAAGAAACAGTCAGGAATATCAAAATGGGAAAAGAAAATGTAAACGAGGAAATGGAAGTAACGATAGGAGAAATAAAACGAGCGTTAGAGTGCACAAGCAAAAAAGAAGTTAGTGAAGGAGGGGATAGAAGTGGATGGGATGAGGAATGTAAGCAGAAGGAGAAGAAAGTGAGAAGGGAATTAAGAAAATTGAGAAAAGGAACAAGTAGTGGAGAAGAATATAGGAGAAAAAAGAAGGAGTATACTGAGTTGTGTGATCAAAAAAAAGAGGAGGAAAATAAATGGTTTGAAGAAGCGGAGAAGGTTAGGACGGAAGAGGACGTTGGAAGGTAGTAAATAGAGAGAGAAGAAGAAAAAACAGTAAACCAGGATATTGAGATGGTAGAATGGAAACAATATTTTATGGAATTACTAGGAGCGGTAGAGAGGAAAGTTAGGAAAGGAGGAAAAGATGGCAGGGAAACAGATGAGGAGGAGGACATTACAAGGGAGGAAATAGTCAAGTATTAGGGATGATGAAAGATGGAAAGGCTCCTGGAATATACGAGATGCCAAATAAAGTCTGGAAATATGGGGGGAAAGAAGTAGAGGAATGGATATGGATAATGTGCAATAGAGTATGGAGAGGAGAGGGGTGGCCAGAGTTATCGAAAGAAGGAATAGTAATACCAATAGTGAAGAAAGGCAAAGGGGATGAGGTTAAGGATTATAGAAGAGTGACACTAATGCCAACACTGTATAAAGTATATGTGACAGTTTTATCAGAAAGGTTAAAAAAAGAAGTTGTGGAAAAAAGATAGAGCCACCGAATCATGAAGGGTTTATAAAAGGGATGTGGGTAATGGACAATATATATGTTCTGAACTATCTAGTAAATAAGAGGATTAAAAGAGAGTATTGGAAATTTTTAGAGAGACAAAAAGCAAAGTCAAGGTAGGAGAAAAAGTACGAGATAGCTTCTGGTTGGTGAGAGGAGTAAGGCAAGTATGTCCTCTGAGCCAACTTTTATTTAATATATTAATATCAGACTTGTAAGAATAAATGAAGAGAAAAGGGTGGGGAGGAGTTAGGATGGGGAACGAAAAGATATATACACTGGCATACGCAGACGATATAGTGTTGATGGCAGAGGATGAAGAGGGGATGGCGGGCTTGATTGCAGGATTAGAGAAATACTCAGATGGGAAAAAGTTAAACTTAAATGTCGAAAAGACAAGGATAATGAGGTTTTGAAAAGGAGGGGGAAGAAAGAAAGAATGGACGGGGAGATAGAAGGGAATAAGATTAGAAGAAGTAAAAGAGAGGGGAATAGGAAAAAGATGGTTTAAAAAAATTGGAGAAGGAGAATGTGGTTATTTGATACGCTGGTATAGCCGGTATTACGTTATGGATGAGAGATATGGGGATGGAAATGAAGGAAAGGGATTGACAGTTTACAAGAAAGGTATATAAGGTGGACGCTGGGGGTAGACTAGAGAATGCCGGGATATATGGTGAGACAAAAAGCGCAAAGGGATAAATTAAGTACTAGAGCGGGAAAGAGGGCATGGAGTTTTGAGACAAAGCTGAGGGAGGACAAGGGAGGGGAGTTGGCGAGAAAGTGTTTAATGGAGGTAGAACAAAGGAGAGGGAGGGCGATGGAATTAACGAGATGGGAAGAAGAAAGGAGGGAGTTCTTTAAGGGTAAAGATATAGAAAACGGGACTGGAGTAAACTATAAAGAATTGGAAAAAAGGGAGAGGGAAAAACAATTAATAGAAAGATGGGGGATGATTGAGGAATCAAAATATAATAAATTTTATAAGATGATAAAAAAGGAAGGAGAACCAAAGTATTTAGAGAAGGGATGGGGAGATAAAAGATTGACCAGAATAGCTAGATTTAGATTGGGAAACGAGGTAAGGGCCGGTATGTATTAGGAAAGGAAGAGCACAGGAAGTGCAGAATCTGTGAATGGGAAGAGGAAACATGCGAGCATGTATGGGAAGGATGTAGGAGAAAAATAAAGGAAGCTGGCAAGAGAATGTCGTTAAGATTCTAGGGGAGGATTGTTTGGGGGAAGAGTGGATGAAGGAATTAGACAGTGCTAGGGGAGCGAATGAGAAAGTTTAAAAGAAAGGATGCAAAAAAGTGGCAAAATGGACGAACAAGAGAATTGAAAGAAAAAGGAAACGGAAGTCGCTTCAACTAGAAGCGTAAAGATTTATAAGTAAAGGTTATGTAATAGCATAAGTAGATTAGGATGCGTTTGCGTTGTCGCTCGCTCGCTCTCTCTCTCGCACTCTCCCTTTCGATCACCCGCTCACTCGTTCGCTCACATGTCTCAAAGTGCGCTATCGTCAAAAATAGAAATAAGGTTCTAGATATAAGATTTTCTGTAAATAGGTGTAAATAGTAAGGATAAGGTTTTATAAAATATGTAGGCGGAAGTATTGTAAGAAATGGATGTCATGTAAACCCTTAGGGGACACATTATGAATAAAGAAGAATAACAAACAAAATTCTCAAAAATCGAATTACGAAAATAAAAATCAAAAAACGGGTAACAATAATAACAAAGACTCACAAGACAGGGCAAGTTCTAACTCAGACAAAAAACAGGATTCAAATACAAAAACGAATGAGAACACAAATAGTTTAAACTGTTATCATTGTGGTATAGCGGGCCATTTTAAAAGAGAATACCCATATTACGTATACAACCAGGGAAACTGGAGGGGCGGGTATCAAGACCAAAAACATTACAACCTAATACCGGAACGCCAGAAATCCTACATCCGGACAATGATGAAATAACGGAGACACGTTTTCATTTAATGACAAAATTCAAAAATAATTTATTTCGAATTTTAGTGGATACTGGTGCCACACATTCATACGCTGGCAAGAAATTGCTGTAAAAAATCGAGAATTCCAATTATTCAATTGTTGAACCCGTTGCACGAAAATTAATGGTCGCCAGCGGAGAAACAGTCGATATAATTGGACAAGTAGTAATTCCAATTATAATGGGAAATAAAACAAAACATTTTATGTTCAGGTTAGTCCCAAAATTAAATTCTGTAGGCATTTTAGACACGGTCATGCTAAAAGCCCTACGGATGACCCTTAATTATGACTCTGAAACTTGGAGGTTACCAGGGAGTCCCCACACTTACTATCCAATGGAAGCTTATCCAAACTCACTACCCCTCCCCATAACTGAGAATAAAACTAAACCTGATATTGAATTAAAAGAGAATAAGGAAGTTAAAAATAAAAAATTGAGGGATAAACCAGCGATTGAAAAAGAAGAAATTACGAATATAGATAAAAAACCGAAATTCGAAGGTCGTATTGAACTTAAAAGCACTAGAGAAAGTAACAAAAGTAGTATAAAGTTAAAAGATAGCGAAATCCCTCTAGTACCTATCAATCCTAACCAATCCCAAAAAACACAACATGCCCAAATCCCTCTAACAAATCCTTCGAAGGATATCCCTAGCTTGATGACCATTTCCACGAGCAACAGATTTCAGCCACTAGAGCGCATCCCCATCTCCGACACTAGCGACGAGACAAGCACAGAGCACTCATGTAGAAAAAGTAAACCTAAGATTAGGAGTAAGAAGAAAAATAATTCGGGAAAAATTGTTTATAATAAAAAATATGAGGAAAATACAAGGATAGCGACAGTAACCTTTGAAATAATAATAAATTTACTGATAAATATAAAATAGGAAAGGAATCTCAAAAAAGCAAATGAGATAAGGGAAATCGAAAATAAAAATCAATGGATTAATTTAAAAAAAAAGCAATAAGATTGCATGATATTACGGACTGTTTAGGAAAAATTGACGAACAAAACAAGAGTTCGCCAGAAATTTGCGAAGTTATTGTTGACCTTAACGAAAGCCAGCAATCTCAATTAGAAAAGCTTCTCGAAAAAAAAATTAAAACCCACCAGGTAAAATAACATAGGGCGACTCTTTTAACGAAACATAAAATCGACGTCCAAGGCCATACTCCCATTAAACAACGATATTACCACGTAAGCTCAAAAATAAAAGAAGTAATTGATCAAACAGTTGATAAACAATTAGAACAGGATATAATAGAACCCTCCTGTTCAGATTAGTCTAACCCTATAGTTATGATAAGCAAACCAGGGAAAGACTATAGATTCTGTCTAGATTTCAGAAAGGTTAATAATATTACTAAAAAAGACCTCTACCCAATCTGAACACACTAAGATCAGCAGAATTCAGCTCAAAAATTGATTTAAAGTTAGCTCATTTACAAATACCATTGGAAGAAAATTTCAACCCAATAACAGCATTCAAAGTCCCTGAAAAAGGCATGTACCAATTTAAAAGAATGCCATTTGGTATAACCAATGCTCCAGCCACTTTCCAGAGACTTATGGACAAAATTATTAGTCCAGACTTGAAGCCAAACACTTTTTGTTATTTAGATGACATAGTAATTAATCATGAATAACTAATAATTGTGACTCCAAATTTTAAAGACCATTTAAAATATTTAAATATCGTATTAGATAAAATCAATTATACAAATTTAACGATCAGCCCGGACAAATACCAGTTTGGCTGCTCGGAAATCAAATACTTAGGATTTAAAGTTGACGACAAAGGACTCCAAATAGACGATGACAAAATTTAACCAATTCTAGAATTCCCTAAACCTAAAAACATTAAACAATTACAGCGCATAATAGGGATGACAAGTTGGTGCAGAAAATGTATCCCACACTTTGCCCAAATAATAGAACCGATAAACAGATTACTTAAAAAAGATAAACAATGGGATTGGGCATTAGAGAAAGAAGAAGCTTTCCAGAAAATTAAAGACCTTTTAACCTCAGCACCCAGATGGGCACTAGAACTTCTCGAATATGACTTCGAAATCATATATCGTACAGGTAGTTCAAATTTCGTCCCTAATGCCGTCTCGAGATCAGGGAACCAGCGAAAATTATAGCATTTACGTTGGCTTGTAGCGTAGAAAAATCAAAAGCGGACGTTAGCGACAAAACAGACGACTGGTACTGTACCAAATTCAGACAAGTTACATAAAGACCCGAAGAACACGAAAAATGGCGAATTAGAGATTCGCAACTCTACTTTTACAGAAGTGACTCACTCAAATTCACTCTATTATCAGACTCAAACCCCTAAAAATTAGTCGTTGCTCAAAAACTTAGAGCTCAAATTTTACGGGGAAACCACGACGAAACGCAGGCAGGACATTTAGGCTCAAAGAAAACTTACGCGAAAATGTCCGAACATTACTTCTGGCCAGGGCTATATTCGGACGTAATCAATTACGTTAAAGGCTGCCATATCTGTCAAAGAGTAAAACCAAGTAATCAAAATAAGATAGGATGGATGGGTAAAAGGGTAATCGAAGAACCATGCACCATGGTAGCAGCCGATATCATGGGTCCGCTACCAAGTTCTAAAAAGAGAAAAAATCAATACATTGTAGTGTTCCTAGATCTATTTACAAAGTGGGTCGAAATAATTCCAATGAAAATAGCAAACGGAATCACAAGAGTCAACATTCCACAAACGTGTCATTTCGCGTTGGGGAACACCACGAATTCTCCACACAGATAACGGCACCGAATTTGTAAATAAAACACTCAAAGATCTAACAGAAAAATTCGGTATTAGGTACACAAAAACGCCAAAATATTACCCACAAGCTAACCCGACAGAACGATACAATAGAACACTAAAACAGATCATTAAAACGTACATAGACGATGATTACTCCACCTGGGATGAACACTTTGACGATTTACAGTTCGCAATAAACACTAGTTGAAATTCATCGAGAAAATTCACCCAAGCGTTCTTAAACTTAGGTCGTGAATTGGAACCACTCCAATCCCTCCGCAGAAATTAAGACACCGATATAGAATTTCAAAATGTAGATAAATGGACAGATAAACTAAGAAGGTTAAAAACAATAAAAGGGGAAGTAAATAAAAATGTAGGTAAAGCTAACGAAAGACAAGCTAAGAATTACAATTTGAGGAGAAGATCGTTGTAGTATAAAATAGGTGACGGGTACTGAAAGTAGTAACAAAACTATCAAATAAGGCCAACAAAAAAGCAGGTAAACTTTACGATCAATACGAAGGTCCTTTCATTATTAAAAATAAAATCTCACCAACCATTTACGAATTAAAAAACGTAAAGGGAAAAAGCATCGGAGAATGGAATATAAATGATTTTAAATTAGAAAACTTAATTATAGATAATGGCACATAGGCGTAAGAAATATAAACGAGTTCAAGTCAGAATATTTAGACTTAAACAAGGGCAAAATTGGCAGTAAGAAAAAGAAGAAAAAATAATGAGAAATACAAGAAGAAAAATAAACCTTAGAAAGGAAGTACAAACAGTGGAACGCAGAATTAGAAATTCTATAACAGGAAACAAATTGACTCTGACCTTTTTTTAAAACTCAATTACATAGTTTGAATAGGATTTACAATTATAATAATTAATAACTAAATAAAATAACAACAATTCAACTCAAACAACAACAGACTTAAGGACGAATCGACTCCAAAAATAAACAAAAAACAGACGCAAAGGAGATTCAGAAAGAAGATAAAAAAACGAAAGAAACAACGAGAGAGCAGGAACTTGAAGCATAAAACTATGGACAATTGTAAAGAACTACAATTTTAATTTCGCGAAGGATTAATACTTGGATTTATTTACATGCCACATAACCTTCTTGACAATGAAAAATAATTTAAATTTAGAAAAACTTTACAACCTCAGACTCCAACAGACCAATTTACTCGTAATGAAACCGAAACATAATTACTGACTAGATATAACAATTATTAAAGCATACCTTAAGAGGAAAACAGCAGATTTACAAACTATATCAGACTTGGACAAAGACATTTACAAAAACTCCTGGTACACTTCCAAATCGAGTGTTTGAGCAGCCTCCTCAGCTGCTTTTTTTCATGTGCATAACCTTGCAGGACCCGATATCGAGGGATCTGAGCTCGTCCTTCGTCCACGGAACCGCTCCAAATGCACAGAGTATTACTGGAACGGCAAGCATGTTCATCGCAGATACGTTGTTCCTCGCAGAGAGTTCGGAAGACCAAATCCGTCGGATGAGACGTTTGTATCTGCATCGGAGAGTATCCTTTATGGATGTCACGTCCAGAATGCGCCTTTGTAGCACTGCCAGGCATGTATAGGTCTCCATTCCAATCTCTTGAGTGTATTCTTTGACAATGTCTAGAGCTAGATGTAGTTTCTCTTGATGAGTGACCTTATGCTTTCGATTTCCAGGATTGCCGCAGAGGTACCCTTCGGAATGGCGTAGTGCGAGAGATAGTAGCAATAATGTAAGACAAAGGAGGAGAGGGCTTATGGTGTCGCATTGAAACACACCTCTCTGAAGGGTGACATTATTAGTGATCACATGATGTTTTCCAGATGAGATAGTAAATCTGGGTTTCCAAAGCGGCATTAATCTCTCTATGCACCTCACGATGTGTGGATGAACCTTCAAGGTTTCCAACAGAGAGATGATAAGTCTATGGGAGGTTGAATCAAAAGCTTTCCGGTAATCAATCCAGGCCATCGATAGTAACGCTGATAGAATGTTGCGACTTTACAGACACATTACCTATGAGCAGGCTCTCCTGACATCCTACTTCGCCTTTCTTTGAGCCGCGCTATTCGTACACCTCTCGCCACACAAGTCCAATTGTCTGAACAATCATATCATTTAGGATAGCTGTGAAGATCTTATACAGTATGTTCAGACAAGTTATTAGCCTATAATTTGTAGGGTCAGCTAAGTTGCCCGTCTTCGGCAGGAGCACAGTGGGCCCTTCCACCAACCACTCCGGAAGAGACTCTTTCGACTTTAGATATGAGGTGAAAATTCGGGCCAGATGCTGGTGGGTTGAAGGAAACTTCTTCCACCCGAAGGTCTTGATACCATCTGGTCCCGGAGCGGAATAGTTATTCATGCCTCTTGATACGTTTTGCACCTCTTCGGTAGTGATAGGCGGGCATTCCTCTTCAGGTGTTATTAGGGCCCTGCACAGCTCCTTGAAGCTATTTATATGCTTTGAATATTCTTTCAGTGGATGCTGAACATCGTAGACTTCTCTCCAAAATGCCTCGACCTCCTCTTGAGTGGACGGGTGGATGACAGTAACTGAAGGGTCTTGGAAGAGTCGAGATGGGTCAGACAAAAACTGTTGATGCCAGGTTCGCAGTTCGCGCGCAAACTGTCGAACCTTGGCAGTAAAAATCGTGCCAGATGTTATGTAGTCAATCACACACTGAATACGGGACGCGTACTACCTTGCCTAGCCGATCTTTGTGCTGAGTCGATGCATTCGTCTTTTGGTCTTATGATCAACCGTTGGTTCAACTGGTCGCGTTCTTCGGAAAAATCTCCACGAAGTACACGTCATCCAGATCAGCCAGATCTACGGGCTTGAGAGAAACCTGAATGTTGATGTTTCTCCTGGTCCTAAAGTATCACTCTTTCTCTATGGGATGCCTGCCCGCGGTTGTTCTCAGTTTCGCCTCTCTTTCTCAGTTGCCAGCTTGTTCTGGCAGCGGTAGAGTAGGTTCTCTGCTTACAATAACCTGTTTTTCGGAGATCATCGGCACGATTACGCAGAAGTTGATGCGAAAAGTTCAAGAGCTCTGACTGTTTCTCGCATTACAGAGCATACAGTCGAGCAACGTAACCTCGTTTAGGGGCTATACTGGTATCGTATCACTAGCAGGTCGTCCCTCAGTCGCTCCGTCCAGTCAAAAGTATTGAGATTTTGCCAGTCCATCGCACTAACTCTGTGTTGATTAGCTCCTCCAACTCTAGGGTAGTCGACATTGTTGTCTCACCCATAGTCGGGAGGTTTAGTGTTATCATTGTTGTCCCCATGAGTAGCTTACTCCGAGAGCTACTCTTTCGGCACGGTAGTTGCGCCCCCACTTGAGGGTTAATTCCTTCGGGACAATCCCTGGACAATTGTCCGCGATTGCTAATTAATTATTGTAACCATATTCATCAGAAACCCTTGGTATAGCGACCCTCTATCCGAAACCTGAGGACGCGGTCCGGTGGCTTTGTCATAGGCCCTTAGGTTCGATTCCAAAGGAACCAAAACCGATATAAATATATATATATATATATATATATATATATATATAAATAAAAATAGAAAAAAAACCAACGCAGGGTCCCACTGAGAGCAACTGCCATCTAAAAATGACACCAGCTCTCAGTAGAACCGCGTTAAATCACATTTGTCGCCACGTCTCACATCCGTGAGATGGGTGGTATTTCAGGATATTTGACAAGGACTGTTTTTCTACATTCCTGTGAAAATTTCCGTACATTTTTTTGACGAGTAGCTCTTGATGGAATTTTTGAAATTCTGTTTTCTTCACTTCAGCTTTAAGAAGTGAAGCATCTAGAGGGAGTAATGCACTTTTATCACTTCTGATGTTAAAATTCAGGCCAAGTGTCTCGGCCGCTTGATCCGCGGCTTTGTAAAGGAACGCTCCTTCGCCAATCATCTCGTGGTTCCTGACCATTTTTAGGAGAGGATCTCTGCCATTAGTTACGATATAAGCTGTACTTAGAACAATCCGGTTATGAAGACACTGGAGATTTAGAAGTGCACGTCCGCCTTGACGGCGCGAAATATATAATCGCGGAACTGACGAATTGATATGCATACTTTTATGCATATGCATGATCTTACGTGTGGTGACACCAAGGGCCTTAAGTTCGTTATTCGTCTATTGAACCACCCCAAACGAGTAGCATGTTAGTCGCAGATACCTTGTCCAACGCTGACAGATTGGAAGACCAAATCTGTCGAAGACGATGCTTGTATCTGCTTCGCAGAGACCCCTTTACTGATGTCACGTCCTGAATGCGGCTGTAAGGCACGCTCAGGTATGTATAGGTCTCTCCAGTGTTAAGATGTCTAATAACACTTATACCCACAAGCTCAGGGTCCTCGGGAACGCCAACAATCTTTCCGTTCTTCAGATGAATTTCGGCACATTTATCCAATCCAAAGTCCATCCCAATTTCTCCTGCGTACTTCTTGACGATATTTATGGCAGTTTGAAGCTTGCCTTTACCAGAGGCATAGAGATTCAGGTCATTCATATAAAATACATGAGTGACCTTATGCTCGCGCTGGTTAGTGTCGCCACAGAGGTATCCAGAAGAGTTTCGTAGTGCGAAAGAGAGGCAGAAGTGTGATGCAAAAAAGCAAAGGGCTCATGGTATCGCCCTGAAAGATAATGTGTATGTATAATGTGTATACTAGGGTGGTCCAAAAATGCATTGCAAAAATTTTTTGGATGCTAGATGCAAACGATCCCCCCAAAAAGTTTGGAAATCCAAAAAAAAGGTCCAATTTTTTATTTTTTCAAAATTTTGATTTTATATGGTGCCTGTTGGGACTTGAAATTTGCATGGGAAAATGCATGGGAAAAAGTCACTTTTTTCTATCTTTCGAATAATTGTTCAGGGTTAGGGAAAAGTTGACATTAAAGTTATGAGGCTTCTAGAGTACTTTCCAACGAAGAATTTGACCTATCATACATAAGGATTTGACACCCGAAACACACCCCCACGATGGCCTGAAAACTACCCTTAAATCGAAAAATGTACATTCTTCAGGAAATTGACTCTTTTAAGCAGTTTATTCTCCTTTTTTCCAGAAATCATTACTATAGGTCTATTGGAATGTTTGAAAATGTTTTTTAGTTCATTTCCATTTATTTAAATAAATTCTATTTGTTTAAATAATATGTTCTTCTGTAAAATTCGTTTCAAATCTGTTCTCTGAGATTGGAATGGCAGTTTATTATCTGAAAGTAACTTTACTTATTTCTTTATTTATTCATTTCTTTCTATTGTTTAAACAATTAATTATTATTAATTTTCTACTTTTTTGCAATTTATGGTAAAGAAGTCAGCATTTATTGTGATAGACCTATATATTTTAATTTCAAGGTATCCTCTATACATTATCTAATAAATCCTAAATTGTTTAAACAAATTTAATTTGTTTAAACAATTTTTTTTCATCAATTCGCCTAAAATTCTGGTTTCTTGTAATAAATCTATATATTTAAATTTCAAGGTATCTTCTCTACATTATTTAATAAATCCTAAATTGTTTAAACAAATTAAATTTGTATAAACAATTTTTTTGCTCAATTCGCCTAAAATTCTGTTTTTTGAGATCGAAATTTTTCTCTGTGTTATATGTGAAGAATATATACATTATTTTGCAACGAACAATGTTCAACTTATTCACAGTGTTATCTGTAACCCAATAAACCCATCTTCACGCAATCAAAACATAATAAAATTGTTTGAATTTGCAAATCAATAATTATAGTATTTATTATTTGAAGAAAAAATTTAACTCCTGA
>CAKNWT010325314.1:0-10117 GCA_932066315.1 Andricus coriarius | reverse complement strand
AGGAGTGCTGTAAGCATGGAGTTATTGATGTATGAAAGAGGGGACATAAGGACGGTAGCATAGGTGAAGGGGGTCTTGGGTAAGATAAAGAAGAAAAGAAGAGAAGGAAGGAGGAAGAGGTGGTAATTTTGTGGTATTTAGTTTTTCCTAGGACACAGTTGGAGAGCGGGGCTATCAATTTACGCTTGGGGGAGGTGTCTTTCGATTTCGGTGGGTGTGGCTTTGACATTCTGTAGGTTGACCTAAGGGCGTGGTTATCAATAATCACTAGTGGTTGTTATCGATCATTCGTAGGGGGTGAGGTATACTGCCACTAGCTATGGGTATATCAATGCAGCTCCACAAATCGTTATCAGGGACGTAATAATCAATTGTTACTAGAAGGCGTGGTCGACTCCCATTCCAATAGGCCTGACTATAAAAAGCCATACATTTTTAAAAGGGGGCCTCGTTTTGAATAATATTTCTAGGTGAACACCTACCCGTTGAAGATGATCGCCTCTTCCTGATTTGATTTTTCGACCCTGTCAGTGACCGTCATATGGGTCACCAGAAGACCATAAGTTGGAGCTGATTCAGGTTGTAGATAAATTTCCATTTGAAGAGGTGTCCCGGGACTGACGCTTAATTCTCCAGTTACCAGCACGTTATTTTGCCTGACGCCTATTCCTAATTCTGGAGATGGTGCTGATGACATAATGGTTCCCGCGTCTGTGATGTGCCTAAAATGAAAAATAGGTAGGTTGATGAACTGCTTAGATAATCAGATAAGTATTTTTCGGATGTCAGACGTCTTATGTTAGTGATACGAGCAATTAAAGATTGTAATAGACATGTTTTAAATACAATTCCAATCCTATTTATTATAATTCAATCGAAACTCGAGCTTCAATATTCATTAATCAATCGACCCTCTCTTTTGTATTCGAGCATGAAAGCGGTGCAATCAGTTCTACAAAGAAACGATTATGCTTCTAGAGTAAATGAATAGTCTAGTAAGTCTAGTATAGCGGCGATGCCTTTGATCAAACTGGTGGTCTTGCTTCCATTGCTTCAATCTGCCCTAGTGTACTCGTATTTATATGCGACTCTTAATTTTTTTCAAGCGACCCCGTTGTAATACCATGAGAATGGGAATTCACTCTACAGAAGAGAGGAATTAAATTATCTCGATTGCGAAACAACCAATTATTGCAGAATCTCATCATTCTCAGGGCCGCTCTGATCCCCATTGAGCGTAAAGTAAAACACAAAATAAGACTCATCACTCCTCTTAGAAACTAATTTACAATCATTCAGCCTTAACATCCGATCAAACCAGTAAGTAATTAGGTTAATTGAATTATCCCAGATAGCGCTCGCTTGATTGGTTCTTCCAGTGATCATAATATTGTAACTGTTCATCGGAAAGTCGGAAGCATATTTATGATTTAACTTTGTGATGGATCGGAAAAACAAAGGTATATCTTTGGGAGAAGAAATCGTGTAGAAATCGTTTCTTTGGCGTGTCTGTCAATTTCGAACCGGTTTCGAATCGCGTCCGAGAATTTACATTACACGACGTAGAGCGGCACGTAACCCCAGCTGTGCTGAGGAGAAGTCACGATTAAAGGAGAATATTTTAGAGAATCCTAAGGCCTATGTGTCTAGGGAGAGCAAAAGATTACTCTGTAACTAATGGTGTAACGAGAGGATGCACTTAGGAATGGAGGAACTTATACGCATGCTTAGGCACAAGCACCTAACTCTTCAGGGCATATCACAACTTCAGCTACGACAAGTTGAGTTCAAAAGATAAGGAGCATTAGTTTAGAATCTCATGTTCACGATCTGAAGTCTGTTTAACTATTGCCAATGTGTTTTGAAATTACTCTTCTACTTTATAGGTTTTTACATACCTAAAATCCCAATTCCAGATGAGATTGTCACACATAAAACCCTTTAATTCACATCCCTTCCCAAATCACGAATTACCCCAACTCTCATAATAAGCCTTCAAGCAATGCCTGACGTTCACAATCCTTAGGGGTTTTCAATTGTTAAATTCTCCTACCGTTTGCAGTCGGATTTTTACTTGAAGTGCTCGAATTCGTCAGAACGTTTGGTCAGAGAAGTGGAAAACTGCAGAAAACCAAAACTCCTGAGAACAGGCAGTTATCGAGAGACGAGTCTGGATGTAGACATTCGATAGAATCGATAGAAGAATTCGATAGAAGCGTCAAACATCCAGCTCGACAGTAGTTAAACGCAGCAAAAACACAACAAGCGAGAATCATGAACGGTCATCCATTTGGGCGCTAACCGTGCCCGTCTGGGCTTAACATTCGAAATGGTAGCGGTCTGTTCTGAAATTTTTAACTTCTTGTCCACTTTTTACTTAATGAGGTAGTAATTAATGCAAGTTAACAAAAATATAGTTGTTGAAACAATTTATCATTATTAATAACTATCTTCTCTAAGATAGGTGCTAGAAAGTTGCGGTTTTTTCTAAAAGGTTTAACTTTGCTTGGCCTTTTTAGTTATGAACAAATAATAAATAAATATGAGAGAGAAACATATATTAAACAATCTCTTTATTTTTTCTGAATATATTTTGCTGGGGGGGGGGGGCTGATATCAGAATATGTGCAATTCCAAAATTTTCTTTTACGCTTTGCAATAAACTTCTTGTTGTAATTCAAAAAAAAATTTCAAATAATTTACAGACTTCGGCCACCCACCTGCTCCTAATTATTTCATTCTTTGTTTTGTCTCTTGTGTAAGATAAGTTTTTTGTTTGAATTAATTGTTTTAAACATGGAAAAAAGAGCAAAAATAATTCACTATAATACAATACTATTTAAAAAATTCGTCTTGTTGAGGTTCACTTATTACTTGTTTATAACAAAAAAGTCAAAGCAAAAATAAAGATTTCAGAAAAAGCAACTTTCCAGCACTACTCTAAGAGAAGATAGTCATAAACAATAATAAATTGTTTAAACAACTATGTTTGTCAACTTGCATTATTTATTACTTTACTGAATAAAAAGTGGGTAAAAAGTCAAACATTTCTGAAGAAAGCGCAACTACATAGCATTATTCAAATGGAATATTATCAACAATAATAATAAATTATTTAAACAATTATGTTCGTTAACAATAATTAAGTATTACCTCACTGTGATTGAAAATGGGACAAAAAGTGGAAAATCTTTGAAAAAACCGCGACTTTCTATCTCTATATGTACTAAGAGATTATTGCTAAAAACAATAAGAAATTATTTAAACATCTAATTATCAGCATAAAGTAGTATTTTATGTATTAGAACTAATTTGCATTTAAAAAAGGCAAAAAATCATAATTAGAGCGAAAAAATCGCAAAACACATTTTCACTTATGGGGTTTTTTGGAACCCTTTTTAAACAGACTTATGAGGGTTAAATTTGGAAAATTAATATTTTATTTGTATTCCATGACTATTTTTGAGGAGAAATGTCGAGTTTTAACTCGATTTAGCTAATATTGGCGATTCTGAATAGAATTTACAAAATAGTATTTTTTCTTATGGGAAATACGTGTGGGGTTTGCGCCACCTCTAAATATCATTTTTTTCGAAACAAAAAAAATGGATTTTTTTTGTGTGGATTCGAACAAATTTCTGGGCGATATGCATGCAAATTCGAGAATACAAATTTTTGGAACACCATCGAGCATGCACGAATTTTAATAAAAAAAAGTTTTTAAAACACAAAATCATTAATATACACCATATTATATCCACGATTTTCAATGTATGAAATAAAAAAATGTACCCTATTTTTTTAATTGTGACCCCAAAGCCGCAGAACACATAGCATCAAGAAATTTACTTTTAACAAATAAAATGCGCCTAAAAAGGTAAAATGATTTTTTGCGTATTCCCGGTACAGTTTCATTGTAAATACCAAACATTTTTTTCTGCGATCAAATATTATGGATAGGAAAAGCTAGAAAGGTCCGACTTTTTATTTGTGATTTTACACCTTTTTATAATTATTTTTATACAATCGGCATTATAGGCAAGATATGAGATGCTGTGCGAACATAATTTTAAATTATTTTTTATTACACATGCATGATTTCAGCTCCTTTTCGACGCCTATGAAGCTGGGCTCTACTTTATACTCCCTAGGGAGTATAAAGTACGTTTTACTTCCTAGGGAGTATAAAGTACTTTTTACTCCCTAGGGGCTGAAAAGTGACGCCAGAGGTTAATAATGAAAATTATACATCTATGATAATATAATTTTGCGGTTATTCATGTAAATTTACCATATATAACTGAACAAATTACTGTAAATTATTATGGGTAATTTATGGTAAGTTACGATATTTACCTGTGAAATTCCCATAAATGGCCGAACATTTTCATAAATTTTCGGAAATTTCTGGAAATTTTGAAAAATGAATTTTAGTTAATTAATGGTAAGTTACCATATTTATCTGTAAAATTACCATAAATAACCAGAAATTTCCGGCAATTTATTTATTGAATTTTTGATCCTTTGGAATAAGTTAACATCAATTTTATGCTTCTTTATTTAAAATCTGATATGGATTGAAATCATGAGTGTATTTCAAGAAATGTCTGAAATCATCAATTTGTTATAAAAAATATCGTATGCGCCAAGGGGCAGAAACAATTTTTCGACGAGTGTATATTTTCTATTGATAGCAAAGTATACGATTTCTTAATATATAGAACCTAATAGAAATATCCAGGAATCTGGAAGATAGAATTTGATACAGGATTGGTGCCCATAAGATATAATAGAATTTTAATGAGAAATCATTGATATGAAAATAGAAGATTTCTCGACGGAAACAATTTGATAGAAATTTCCAAGATTCTGATACTTAGGATTTGATGAAAGTCTGAAGTGCATACGATTTGATAGAATTTCAATGAGAAACTGTTGATAGAGAACTATACGATTTCTCAACAGATAGAACTTAATAGAAATATCCAGGATTCTGGAACATAGGATTTGATACAAGATTGGTGCCATTATGATTTGATAGAGTATCAAAGAGATGCTGTTGGTTAAAAAGTATAAGATTTTTTGACGGAAACAATTTGATAGAAATTTCTAAGATTCCGATACGTAGGATTTGATAAAAGTCTGGAATGAATAAGATTTGATATAATTTCAGTGAGAAGCTGTTGACAGAAAAATATAAGATTTCTCGACGGATAGAGTTGGATACCAATTCTAAGATTCTAGAACATAGGATTTGATGCAAGTCCTGTGTCAATAAGATTTAATAGCATTTTATTGAGAAACCATTGATATAAAAATATAAGATTTCTCGATGGATAGAATTTGATAGAAATTTCTGAAATCTTATAAGACAGGATTTGATACAAGTTCTGCGAAGATCAGATTTGACAGAGTTTCAATGAGAAACTGTTGATAGAAAAGTATACGATTTTCCAACAGATAGAATTTGACGGAAATATCCAAGATTCTGGAACATATAATAGGTTTCGATACAAGATTGGTGCCGTTAGGATTTGATAAAATTTCAAAAACATGCTGGTAGAATTTGATTTGTTAAGTTTGTTTGATTAAATTTTATAGGATTTTTATCAAATATGCTTATAGAATTTTATTGACATTCCACTCATTCATAAATTTTGATTGGATTTGCCCTGAATGTATAGAAGGTGATTCCATTTCATCTTTTCTCTGGATAGAGAGTCTATCAAATTCTATAATTTTCTATACTTTTTTTTTAGCAAGGAACATAAGATTAATAAGATGTATAAACCTTATCAATTAAGTCAAAATATAATTAAATTGTTTAACCTCCTGCGTAAAAAACGGAGGTTAAACAAAAGAACATTTCAATATTGTTTTCATTAACGTCGGATGGACATAATAATGAAACAGCTTGAATCAAAAACAAAAGTTATGAATTGAAAGTGCATTGGTAATAAGGATTGATATGCGATCTTTCAATGTAGAAAGATAACACAAATATCATAACCTTTTTTTTTATACAAATTCTCTCTCGTTAGTATTTTAATATTGTTATAATCAAAATCGAAGAAATGGCTACATGCCCATGCATATAACGAAATACCAATTTTATTATTTCCAATTACACAATCACTTTTGTGCTCAGCTATGCGTGTCTTTAATCTCCTGCAGGTTTCGCCAATATAAACTCTGTTGTAACCTGAGCATCCTTATCTTTTTTATTGCTGAAATTTTTTTCTAATTTATGTATACTTTTGAAATTAACATTGGTATCAAACTTTTTAAGAGAACCTCTAATTCTTTCAGATAATCCTTGAATTAATGGGTAAGGTGTTATTAGAACAGTTCTGAATTTCATGGACTCTTTCTTTTATAACATTTCCAATACGCGACAAAGGATAATCATTGAATTGAAACGTTTCTTTAATAACATTTAAATGTTCACTTTCAAAGTTAAAGTTATATTTTTGGGCCTTATGAGTTTGGTACATATGTTTGTTCATTATCACTTGAGACTTATGGTTTTGGGCCCTACGACTTAGGAGTTGCAGATCGGGACTTACAATTTGCAGTTCGGGACTTACAATTTGCAGTTCGGGACTTACAAGTTGCTTGGAACTTACGGTTTTGGACTTGACAGTTATGGTCAAGATTTGGGAGTAAAGAAGAAAGTTTGAGAAAGTTGGTTTAAGTTTGGTTTTATTATCAATCGATTAATATAATTAGGGTTTCACGGTAATAATTTTAAATTAAAATTACAATATTTCAGATAATTTATTTAAATAATCTAGGAATACTTTTATTGTGTAGGCCCATGCCGCCTACTTTAACTAAGTTTGTTGATAGTGTTTGTCGTGAACGTATGAAGAAATACTCGTACTACCGGACTGATCTACTTATATTTTTATTTCTCGCGGCCAGTTTTTCTCGCTCGATCGAAACAGTTCAGCTGGACAAACGATGGACTTATAGAAAGTTGCAGTACCTACCTACTCTGACTCGACCGTAATAGGTTATTTTATTAGTTACCTCGCTTATATCATTAAGAGTAAACTCAAGCTCATCCATCAATGCAAGATGCTTACATGATTATTTTCATTAAAAGATTAAAAGATTGTAGCTGAATTATATAAATTGGACTACATCACTTTTTAACTGTTGTAAATATTGATGTAGTTTCATAAGTAAGTATTGACGTAGGTGTTTTTTATCTTTATTTCTAGAATATACTTCTTTATTAATGCCTTTCTTTCGGTTTGATCCACGCAGGCAGTTTTCTTGTTTTTTGATGCGCACACCAAATTACATAGAATGAAAGCACTCATTAATTCTTTACTGCGTTGGTCTTTATCCAACCTTTACATCCCTTTCCGTTTCCACCCAACCATTGCCAATATGGACTTCAGATTTTTTATTGTGCAAGGGACATATAATATGTTGTTTTTTCCTTGATGTTCTTTTTGTTGGTCTACCTGGTCCGTTTAATAATACTATTCAAGTATTAATACATATTATTTCAGTCTGTGAACAAAAATCCTCTGTAGATCCGTTGGGATTCGAACGCTGATCTCCAGATCGCTGGTCTCGTACTCTCCGAAGCTTAGTAGATAAGAGCACCAGATCGGCAGTCTGAAGACCTGGGTTCGAATCCCAGCAGAGATAGAGAGGATTTTTTTCACAAAATAAAAAAATAATTATGTATGAGTAAAACCAGCCCCGTGGCACTCTGAAATGAAAGTGACGGAAATGTTGAGTACGGCCGAGGGCCCGTGGAGAAATTGCCCAATTTGATCCCGATTCCCGACGAGGCCCCGATCAGGTTAGCTCAAAGTGGTCCTGATCATGGCTACTGTTGTGTTCCTGGTCGGGGCCACATCGGGCTACCCTCTGTAAATCAGAGTTTATTTATAAGCTAGAATTAATTAAATTAAAAATTATTCCCTTTCTTAATTAGTCAATATTCAACTCATTTTTAGCTCAGTGACTGATCTAAAGTTAAATTAGTTGAATTTAACTTCTCGTATGCAAAGAATATAAAAAATGACAAAACACTAAAAAAAGCTTTGTTTAATTTAAACAAAATGTCTAAAAATGTATGTTTAGGGACGCATTCAATTAGTTGATAAATATAAAATTATCAAGTTAGTATTAATTATTGTAGGTGTTTTTTCAATCTGTTTAGAGTTTATACTTATTTAGATTTGAATTTGCCGCGCTAATCTCAAATGTATTCGATTAGTCTTCCATTCGATTATTTGGCAACGATCGGACGGAAGGAAGAAAACTTTGTGACAGTGACGTTCAGTAAACAGATAAACCGGTAACGTCATGGGGATAAATCGCTTTCAATAATTCTCAATTCACCTCGTTAATCATCTACGCAAAGTTTTTAGACCGAGGTGAGGTGTTTATATATAAAACTAGAATTATCCACTGTAGCTCTCTAAGATTTCCGACAGTGAACCTCGAGAAAGCATCGAAAATTTGAAGATCATTTATTGTTCCTCTTTGCGTGAAAGTGTTGAATAGATTGAGAATTGTGAACCAGAATTGGGACTATTTGTACAAAAAGGCCCCACTCTTCTTTTTAGTATGCTATAAAGGTACGTATAGACTTAATGCTATAACTTTTTTGTACTATAACCTCACTTTTTTACTCGTTGCTCGACGTGCTAATAATCTTCGTTTATAACATTTATCCTTGAGGTTTTTTGGTCGTTGATAGAGCAATAATTTTTTTATTCATTAATAAAAAATATTTAATCGTATATAGCAGAATTTCATCAAATTTTGAATTTTTGTTAGATCTAGCACAATGAATCTAAACCTTGTTCGACCATTCCAGTTAGTGGAATTTGTTAAAAGATGCCTAATGAAAGAAAAAACTGTTTACTGCGTTACAGTGGACTGGAAGTGACTTTTAAACAATAAAAAATAAATTTTCAACAAAAAATATTTTCAATACAAAAAGATGAATTTTCAACAAGATAGTTGAATTAACAACCAATAAGTTGAACTTTTAACAAACAAGAATAATTTTCTACCCAGAAAGACGATTTTTTAACCAAATATGTGAATTTTCAACAATATAGTTGAATTATCAACCAAAAAGTTGAACTTTCAACAAACAAGAATAATTTACTACCTACAAGGACGACTTTTTAACAAAATATATGAATTTTTAACAAGATAGTTGAATTAATAACCAAAAAGTTGAACCTTCAACAAACAAGAATAATTTTCAACACAAAAAGACGACTTTTTCAAAACAAATATGAATTTTCTACCAAATCGTTGAATTTTGAACCAATAAGTTCAATTTTCAAAACAAAGGTTAATTTTCTACCCAAAAAGACGAAAAAAAAAGTTTCAACTGAAAATGGAATAGTTAAATTTTCAGATAAAAGCTCTGATAAAAAATTAACCTTGATAAAAGAAAAGAATTTTCCACAAAATTGTTAAATTTGTTACCAAAAAGGATAAATTTTCAACCTTGCGATGTATTTTACGGCAATGAAAATGGTTCCAGCGTTCTCATGTATCACGGGTAAGGAAATTTAGAATACGCATTAATTTGATTCCGTCAACAATAATATTTTACCTTTACAATTAATTTATCAAAATTCTTTGCAGGTTTGAGTTCTGATCGACATAAAATATCTAAGGACGATCCACTGCTGTACATCGGCTCAGGCTTCAGCAACGCAAAAGGTTTAGTGGACTTTTTTCAAAATAATTATATAAAGAAACTCTGTAAAACTAACGATAATTGTTTTCAAATATTCGAACAATAAAGTTCAATATTCTTAATCAATTATTTACTTTTTTTTGAATAAATAAAATTTTAGTAATATTTTCATAAATATGTGATGTAAGGGAATAAGGGGGGGCCAGATCGGGCCTTCCTTATGGATATCCCAGTCTGGCCCTGATCGGATTAGGAGTTTAATTTCGAGTCTGGCCCTGACTGAGATGCCCGATCGGGGCCAGATTCTGCCAGATTTGGCCCCAACCAGGGCCACTCTGAAATTTCTGCACGGGGGAGGCGCTGGCTGTACTTTTAGGCGGAAAATTATTCAAATGCATGGGGAAAGTGTCAAAAATGTGATATTTT
>CAKNWT010325313.1:0-16032 GCA_932066315.1 Andricus coriarius | reverse complement strand
AGCGCGAAGTCATTTATGGACAGCGCCTTGGGAAATTATATGTAGCTACTTCTATACTTTTATAATAAAAAAAAATTATTTTCAAGAAATCTTTTATAGCTTTTTTTATTGTTTTAATTATTCTAAAAATGTAGGAGTGCATAAAGGTGCTTTTCATTTATTTTCCCTAACTTTCATCAGAGATGAGTGGGGCTTATCCAAGACGGATTTTGGCTTTCTTTTTTTCAAAAAATTAAGCATTCAGTTTTGAAGAGATTTATATGGCCTGCTTTTTTAAATTTTGTTTCTTTACACATTTATTTTAATGCAAATGGCAAAAAAGTCGATTTTTTCGTTTATTTTTTTTTTCTGTGAAATAATTTTTACTATGCTTAGCATTTCTAAACTACCGATTTGAAAAAACATAATTTCATAAACAAATTCTATAAACAAATGCCCAGTGTGGACATTTAAAGGCAGAGAGCAATAGTCTTTTTATCAATTTTTTTAAAATTATGTTTTCAGTTTTCAGTATGTAACTATCAAAATTTGTCAGCCCATAATTTAAAATAATGTTCTAACAAAGTCTATAAACAAATGCCGAGTGTTGACGTTTAAAGGCAGACAAAATTCGCTTTTTTTCATAATTGTTTTGAAATTATGTCGCTAATGATGTTCATTCATGAAATTTTGTCATCTACAATTTTTTTGTTAATTTTGTAAACAAATTTCATGAAAATTGACGCCCACAGTGAGTGCATGTTAATAAAATTCGTTTATTATCAAATTAACATCGCGAAATAATACTGACACATCCACACTGGGAATTTGTTTATAGAATTAGTTTTCAAAATGAAGAAAACATATCAGATAACAAAATCTCATAAATAAACATCATTGGCTGCATAAATTCAAATAAATTAAGAGATAAAGCTAATTTTTTCTGCCTTTAAACGTCAGCACTAGGCAGTTGTTTATAGAATTTGTTAGAAAATTATTTTAAAATATGGGATGACAAATTTTCATCATTACACATAACTGCAAACATAATTTTAACAAAATTAAGAGAAAAGACTGTTGCTGTCTGCCTTCAAATGTCCACACTGCGTATTTATTTATATAATTTGTTTATAACATTAATACAAAATTAGGAGAAAAGACTATTTCTCTCTGCCTTCAGACGTACACACTGTGCGTTTGTTTACATAATTTGTTTATAAAATTAATAAACAACATCGGATCACAAGTTTTCATCATTGAGCATCACTGGCAACATAATTCTAATAAAAATTAAGAGAAAAAAGTATTTCTCTCTGCCTTTAAATGTCCACATTGGGCATTTGTTTCTGCAATTTGTTTACCAAATTAATAGAAAATATCAAATGACAAATTTTTATGATCGAGTATCATTTTGTCAATAAAAGCAATTAATTTAAACGCGAAAATGTACTTTTAAAACGAAAAATCCATAATGTACACTGTTTGTTAATTAATTTTATTTATAACAAACAACTTTACCAGCTGAACATAGGGGCAAATTTGTCCACTAAAACAAGAATAAAAAATGAAAAAATCGACTTTTTCTGCTATTTGCATTAACATAAATGTTTAAGCAAACAAAAGTTGAAAAATCTGGCCACATAAATCTTTTCAAAACTGAATGCTCAATTTAAAAAGAAAGGGAAATCCGCAATCGTTCAAGAATTGTCTCCTACAAGTTATTTTGAATCTCGTTTTTTTTATTTCATCTAATTGCATATACATATGGGACGTACATTTTTACCCTGGCGGACCGGCCGAACGCAAGCATTACGCTACAGCGTAATGCCATAGTAATGCTAAAGTAATGCTAAAGTAATATGGCATTATATTTATTAAAAGAAGCAAAATAAATATGTAGATTGTTTCAATTATAATAATACGTTAAAATTCACATTAAATGGTCATGCCGTAATTGCAACAAGTTGCTTTTCCAACGTTAAAAAATAAAAAAAACAAAGTGGTTGTCATTGAAGTCGGGCCCCTGCATGCTGGCAACCCACTTGAAGCCGCCGTTAGCAGGCTGCAATGACAGCCACATAATTTTTCTTTTATTAATGCTGAAAAAGAGACTTCTTGAAATTACAGCATGACCATTTAACGTACATTTTAACGTATTGTTGTAATTGCAACAGTTTAAATATTTATTTAGCTTCTTTTAATAATCATAATGCCATATTACTTTAGCATTACTTTAGGATTACTTTAGCATTACGCTGTAGCGTAATGCTTGCGTTCTGCCGGTCTGCCAGGGTATGGTTGATTATGAATCAATCTATTTAGATTATTACATTTTCGAAATAGAACAAGAAACTATCAAGAAGTTTAATGTATTTCTAACATTGCTAATATTTAATGCATACTTCTTTCAAAAAATTTTAAAATTAAAAAGTAGATTTCTTTCAAGAAATTTTATAATTTGGAAAAAAATTATTTTTCAACTCAAGTGCATTTAGATATTCTATTTTATTGTTCAAACGCCATTCAATTAAATAATATTTCATTATTTAATTGAATAGCTTTCAAAAAATAAAATAGAATATCTGAATCATCTGAATACATCAATACACCTCGGCCTCAGTATACACTATACAGACATCTTGCCACTGACGTCACAACTATGTGAGCAGTCGGTAAGGTAGGAACGACAAAAGTACACTAGTTCCGAAGTGTACGTATAGATGGCGCATGTTGTTTTTTCCGACATATTTTTCCTCCACGAAAAGTCGCTCTACATTTGTTACTAAACCCTGGGGGTCGGTTTTGCGACGACGCAGCAGACGGCTTTTAAATTTGTCAGTTGAACAAAAACTTTGAAAAAAACATGTCAGGTAAACAGTGCAGCGTATTTAAGTGCGATTAAAAATTAAAAAATTTAAATGTTTCTGACTAAAAACATTGGAGAAAAGTGTAAAACTAATCAGGTGGTGAGTCATGTGTACTATTGATGGAACAATTCGACAAATTCTGAGCAGTTGTAGAAGTGAGCCTCGAGCAAGTAATCAAAATGATCATGGACCAATTTTATTGGACTTGCTTGAAGATGATTCGAAGGAAAAATTGGAAACGAATATGAAGAAATTCCTGGATGATCAGAAAGTTAACTTTAGTGTCGTCGAATATGCGAGTGTAAACAAAATGCTAGCTCTGTGTTCCTTAACGGTAAGTATTGTTTATAACCGATTTTGTCCATTGTTATTACCCTATTTTTATTATTTTTATTAACTCTTTAGACTGGTGCTTGTTTGCTTTCAAGGAACTTCCAAATTTTCCTTACAATACTAATAGATTTAGAATCAGAATACGTTTCTAATAATATAACCTAGAATATGTTTCTGTGGTTGAATTTTTGGAGTCGGACAACCGAATTCATCGATTTATTTGATTGGGATTCTTACTTTTAAATTAATAAGTCAAAGTCGAGTTCAATTATAAGATTATTTTTCAACAGGTTATCCAGAGACCATGATAGCCTGGAATTCTCCTTGAATTTTTCACGAGACCCTTGAATTTGAATTTTTTTTGACGCAGTTATTTTATTGAAATGCGAAGAGTAATTTAAATCTTTTATTTTATTATGAAAGAAAAATCTCGTTTAGAAAAAATTTTTTCATTGATCAAGATATAATTTATCTTTTTTTCATTACAGAATAAATAGATTGCAAGGCACTTTTTGCAGACTGTACCAATTATTTCGTAGATTGCAATGCACAGACTTTAATATTGTGAATAATTCTACAAGTTTTTAATTTCTTCTTTGTTAACGTAAAATTTTAAAGTGTACATTTTTTTGTTATATTTAACTTACAAATTATAAAAATTATTAGTTGAAAATTTAGATGCTAATTCAGTTTCAGAATTATAATTAGCCATGGCCATAAGATTTCAGAAAGGATTCAAAACTTTTGAACGATTTAAAGGATTTCTAAGATTTCAAACAATCTAAAAGATTTGAAACGATCTCAAAAGGTTTCAAAACATTTTATAAGATATTAAAAGATTTCAAATACTTCAATGATAGCAAAGAATATAACAGATTTCACAAACGAAGATTTAAGAAAGGTTTCACAAATATTTAAAAATATTTAACGAAGATTTCAAAAGATTTCAAAGATTTGGAAAAGGGTACAGTACACCAGATTTCAACGATTTGAAATGATCCAAAAGGTTTCAAAACATTTTAGAATATTTCAAAAGATTTCATAAAGCTTTCAAATAATTCAATGATTTCAAAAAATACAAAAGATTTCATAAACAAAGATTTCACAAATATTTCAAAAGATTTCACAAAGACATAAAGGATTTCAAAGATTTGAAAAAGACATATAAAAAATTTCAATTATTAAGGCTTAGGGTCTCAATTTGAAATTGTTTAATTTTGTACAATTTCTGTAATGAAGTGAGTATAATTTAAATTTGAAAGTGAGTATATAATTTAAATTTGAACTGTTTAACTGAATTTATTTATGCGATGAATGACTGAACTCTAATGGTTTCTAATTTTAAAGGGTCTTAATTTGGTTTTTCCAAAAACTTGAAATTTTTAGCAAATTATAACTAAAAATTTCCGTTAAAAATTCTTTCCCAACGAAAAACATAATTACCAGAGCGATCTTGAGTTTTCTGAACTTATAATCGATCAAGTATTGAAAGGCTTTTTTTAATTTAATTAATTTTAACCTTTCCTACTTTACAACTATTTATTTAGAAAGAATTTAAGTATTAAATTGTTCAATTTAAAAAAATTTAAATTTGAAATGTCAATATGTTGAATTTTTAAATTCTAAATACAATTTTTCCAATATTACCGATATTTTCAATCGAGTTTATTTATACGATAAATGACTTAACTCTAATGGTTTCAAATTTTTGAGCGTCCTTATTTTGTTTTTCCAATATCTCAAAATTAAAAAAATATATATAATTAAACATTTCCGTTAAAACTTCTTTTAGAAATTAATGTGTCTGAATTTCTCAACATTTATAAAGCAGAGTCTGCCCAAATTGGCCACTTCATTTTGACGCCCTAAATTCTAAAAGATGCACTTTTGAGCCATTCCATGTCAAATCATCTGCAGAATTTCATCTATTTTTAGTGACTTTAATGAAAATTCTAGTATCCGCCCTCGCAGGTGTTAACAAAAAAATCCTAAAATAATTTTTGAAAATTTGAAAATTGAAAATATTGGAACTTTTTTTGAACTCCTATAACTTTGGTGATTTTAATGTTATTAAGATGTATTTTTTAAATGTATTCATGGTAAGACTTAGTTTTAAAAAAAGATTTTTTTTATTTTTCACAAACAAATTTTTTATTTAAATTTTTGAAAGAAATCAATTTTTGATTTTCTTACAATTTTTGTGATAGGTAATACTCAAAATTCTTGATGTTCTTAATGTTCTTCTGCTTACAATGTTTATCTAAAAGCCATGCCACAGCGTACGTTCTTAATGATTTCTCGAAAACTAAGAGAGATCCCTTTTTTGTATGTACCGGGCTTCTAGAGGACATTGTAAGATATCTATAAAAAAATTAAGAAAATAAAAAATGGATTTTTTCAAAAATTCAGTTACAGTATTTGTTTTTTGAAAATCCAAAAAGTTTTTAAGTATTTTATTTTCAAAAATATTTCTTCAAAACTGCTTCTTATTATAAATAATTAAAAAAAAATACATCCTAATATCAGGAAATGCACCAAAAATATGAATGTTCATAAAAAGGACCAAAATTCCCAATTTTGAATATTTTCTTTGTTTTTTTAATTTTTCAAAACTTATTTTAGGATTTTTCTTTCAACTCCTAAGAGAACGGACACTAGAATTTTCATCAAAATTACGAACAATGGAAAAAATTCTTCACATGATTTCACATGGAATTGAACTTTTACTACTACAAATTTGAAGCTAAAAATATACTAGCTTGAGCGATTAAAATTTAAAATAATCATTAATTCCTGAAGTTTAAGAGTTGAGTTAATTTGAAATTCTCTCAATTATTAAGTTTCATTGAAATTATTCTTTAAACTTTTTCAACTGAAAAAGGTTTTTATTTATTAAAGCTTTTAATTGTAATTTTTTTAAATCTGTATAATTGATGTGAAGAAGTCTCTAATTTTTAAAGCTTAAGCTGTGATTTTGAGTGTTCTGAATTTATAGTCGGTCAAGTATTAAAAGGATTTTTTTTCAAAATTGTACAATTTTGAATTTTTAAAATTAGAACCAAATAATTTTTCATTTTGTTAACATGACATTCCAATTTTAACTTTTTCTATTTTACAATTATTTATCTATAAATGATTTTACTTAAGAATAATTCAATGTTGAACAAGTAACTTTTGGGAGATAAGTTCACGTTAGCGTGGTTATAGCACCAGCCTTTCTTTATTTGGCCTGTCTTGATCATCTATCTATTTGATTTGATTTAATCTACATATTTTACTTTTGTTATCTTTATGTAAGATTTCCATATTTTTTTTTAATTAGACAGAGAAAGTGGTTGAGGGTACATGCTATTTAATGGAAGCGCACTCAACTAGTCTTCGGCAACAAGTGTTACATAGGTTTACAAAAACAAACGCTCGCATCAAATACCAGGCAAGGTCGGCGATTTATGGGTTAGATCCTTATCATGTTAAGTACGATATGAAAAATACCTGGAACTGCAAGACTCTAAAAAGGAAACTTGCGGAACTTCCTCCTGGTAATTATTTACTGACCTTTGGTTTCATTTGATAATGTTTTTTCCAGAATCATGATTGTAGCTTTTACATTTTACCATTTTTTCGCAATCTATAAATATTTTTCTTCATTCCTGAGGCTTTTATAATACTTCCGTATAATATGTTTTGCACAGAATGGTACGTGATCCAGGTTACATCTCAGCACGAGAATTTTGCTGATTACAAGTATGATGAGTACGCAGGAAACTCTCTTTATACTATGCGACCAACACATCCGATACACATAAGTATTTTTCCCACTGGACCCAACGCCATAGAACCTTTTTGTCTCACTTTGCCAAAACCTATCACGAACAACTCCTACGATTTGCGCAAAGAAATAGAATCGATTTTGAATAAAAATAAATCCGACCTCTTGAATCATTATTCTAATCGAACACACTATTGGGAAATGCGCAAACGACAAGATAGTCAGATGAAGGTAAGAAAGAATCAAATTTAATTATCTCACAATTAGTAAAATCAATATTTACTAGCATAATAATATAATATAAGCCTATTATAAAGAATAAATAAAAATTTTCAGACGGCAATAGACGAATTGGAAAACACTTGGTTGAGAGAATGGAGGGTTCTTTTCATGGCAGATCCTTTAGAGAACCTAGAACTTGTAAAAAATGTGCATAAAATGATAGATAAACTTGTAGACGACTCTAGAAATTCGTAAGTTTACTTATAGAAAAAATAATCGAAAATCCTATTTGTGAGTTTATCACGTCTTTATTTTAATTTGCCTACAATGTAACTGAAATTTACTTATTTTAGCAAAGAAATTCCAAGTAGTTCTAGATGGTTGTTAAAGAAAGTGGCCGAGGGTTCGTGCTTTTTATCTAAGGAAGAGTTTTCAAGAGCAGTCAAATACCTTTTGCCAAACCACAAAAAACTGGCCAAAAACATTGTGTTGTCTATTCACGGAATGACGGGTTCAATCGAAGAGTTAAAATCCTCGAAAAGGAAAAACATGATACTAATTTTGGATGAGGTAATTTTTCCTCGAGTACATATACCTTAAAATATAGTACAAAAAAACGAAGTTTAAAATTGGAACTGTTTGCTCTTCCAATATTAATAATAATATTCTTTTTTAAAGTTAGTATTTGATATTTAAATTTAATTGTAGAGCATGGATCACATACCGTTTGAGGCAATGCAGATTCTGAGGCATCATCCAGTTTCTAGATTAGCTTCTATTCATGTCACTTATGCCTTGTACATGGAGTACCGAGATTCAATAGAGGATGGCTGCAAGGTCATTAAACTATCAAAAGACGTTGGTTCGTTCATCATAAACCCTTCATGTGATCTACTCAGAATGGAAAGGAGACTAAAGGTCTTCATAGATTATTGGCTTCCTGATTGGAAAGGATTGTTTGGCAAGGAACCAGATGAAACACGATTCAAAAGTGCTTTAGTCGATCACGATATCCTTATGTAAAAATTCAATTGCAGATACCTTAAGTAGTAGTATACAATTTATCTCATTAAAACTAGGTATTGAAATATTTGTATATTTTTCACAGGTATGCTGGTCATGGAAGTGGAATTCAATATTTGAGGGTCGAAGACATCGAAAAGCTTCGTGTAGCAGCAATTGTATTATTGTTCGGATGCAGTAGTTTAAAACTCACACCAGTTGGAGGCCGCCAACCTCCATTTGGAGTTTCCAATCAGTATCTAACAGCCTGCAGGTAATAATCAAAATTCTTCTGCTTAATCATTTAAAGTTAGTAGATTTAGAGTATCTTTTGCAATTAATTTTTTCTTTGCAGTCCGTCTAATTTGGGAATGCTGTGGGAGGTTACTGATGGAGACTGTGACAAACTAACAGCCACCTTCATGAGTAATTGGATTCCATCTGAAAATAAAGGGTCAGCGCAAAATATAAATTTTGCCGAATGGGACAAAGGAATCCTGTGTTAGTATTCATCTTCATTTTGCAGTCGTAATTCTTAATATTTTAGAGTTTCTGATATAAAAACAGATATTGTTTTCCTATTTGGCCTATTCTTTTCTAGTTTTTCAATTTACTCTATTCTAAAAGTGTGTCTCGTAGTTTCCATTTTCTCAATATTTGTATTAATATTTTATCTCTTATTTAACGCTGCTCAAGTATATGTGAATTTCATACAGCAATTTTTACATAAAAGCTGCTTCTTCAAACTTTACATGAAAAACAATGGTTTATTCATCATTTTAAACTGCACGGCATTTAGAAATACAAAAATAGAAATTGATGCAATAAATAAATACGAAGTGTCTAGCCACAGAAAAAATATTTGATCTACTCTCACCGACTTTCGGTGAACCATGTCGCTCTTTTCTATTTTCCCTCACCGAATTTCGGCGAATCTAGATACTGCAAAAATAGCAATATTAACGTGGTTCTCAATATCAAATTAAATAGTTCCAATTAGAAGCGATAATGATGTCTTAAAACAAGTTTTGTGCGATTGGTTTTTAAATATAAAATTTTTATAACATCACAGGATCATGTGTTCCCCAAGAATTCTACATTGGAAATGTGAAAGTATTAGGAAAAATTTTTTCCTTATCCAGTTTTCCATTTTATAAATTTTAAAACTGCACATTTGTTTGCAAAATCACAAAAATATAGTACGGACTTTTTCAGATATGTTATCTTAAATGTATTCTTTGACATGCCAAAAGTTCGAAAAGTGTTCGCACTGAAATTGAAGAATTTATGAAAATATGTATTTATCAACTAGATACGGACGAAAAATAAAATTATTCTCATTCTGCATGATAGAAAATCTACTCAAGATTGTAGAAGTATGTGGCTATTATTTACAATGTTTCAGGGAAGTTGAAACATCGTTTAAAAAACTGTTCTGTTTTTAAGGGCAGAAAACCCGAATGGTCCTTATACAGTTGATATTCTCATAATTTTAAAAATTATTTTTTCGAGCGAAAGGAGATATTTTTTTACTTAATTATAATATGTATCGATAAATGATGGGTGGCAGTAAAAACTAGATAACCAAAAAAATGGCAATTTCACAAAAGAGCGAAAAAACATCTTCTTAAATTGAAATCACTATTTAAAGATGAAACAAAAGACCTCTCCCGAGCTGAAATGTTGTTGAACTGAGGCCAAAAAATTTTAATAAAAAAAAATATGCACGAGGTTCAAAACAAATGGATGTGGATGTTGACAATCTCAAAGTGATACCAATCTAAAATTTGAGCAGGCTGGACTGAGGATTGCGATAGAAAATTATATTTTCAGGTTAAAAATAAAATAAAAACATGCTTTCGAAATATTAAGAATTTAAAGATTAAAATTTCATGAGTTTTCAGTCGGCTTCAGGTAACGCTTAAAAAACAAATGTTCAATTTAAAAAATAAATAAAAACCTGCCCCTAGATATATGGGGATGCTGAATGAGGATAAAAAATGTTATTTAGAAAAATTATTTTTTTTTTGCGCCAGAAAATCAAAATTGTAGATCGCAATATCACAATATGAGAGACATATTTTTGTGGGTGATTCTAAAACCAATCCATTCAGATTATTAAATTTTCCATTTAGGAAAAGAAAACAATCCAAGCTATTCAAAAGCATTTCTTAATAAATTTCTAAAAATCCAAACATTCTTCTTAAAAAAATGTACATAAAAAGAAGACATCTTTCAAGAAAATTGAGTTAAAATATGTAAAGTCAATTAAAACGAAATCTAAAAAATTATTTATAAGCAAACCCTACAGATTGGATATAACCATGGGTTTAGTGTCTCTATTTAAATTATTTAAATTAAGATTGAAACGAAATCCATTTTATCATGAATAACTTTCACAAAATAAGCAAAAATTAAAAATTTATTGCAAAGTAAGCAAAAATTGATTCACAATCAAAAATAAATTTCCAAAAACCTCACTTTTCGGCTCATTAGAGACAAGAATAACATAACGAAAAAAGAGGGGAAAAACGGTAAAAGTCAACCAAAAACTAACCTCTCACTTTTTCATTTTTCCGTCTTTTTTATACTGGTAGGGGACCAACATTTTTCGAAGTCAATTTATACCTCCTCATCAGGGATTATTTATAAGGAATAACTAAAGGTATGAAAATGAATAAACCTGTAAAGAAAATATATAAAACAGTATTAATACCTCATTTGATTAAGTTCAATGTCATCAAAATTGTTGATTGAGAAATTCATTGTTTTATAAAGAAGAAATCTTTTTGTTAGCTGGTCAAAGAAAATTATTATAACCAATTAATTAATCTATCCCATACTTTGTTATATCTTGAGAGATCCCTTTTTAAATTAATAGCTTTGTTTCCTTCTCTCTTTATAAATAACACCTCCATAAATTCTCTCTTTTTCTGATTTTTCTCATGCTAAAGAACTTTAACATCATTCAAATCAAAATCATGACCATGTGTAATTCTATGCTCAGAAAGGACTGAATGATATCTGGGACTCCTGTGAAAATTACTTTCATGTTCATTTTTCCTAAGTCTAACTGCCCTTTTTGCCTGCCCTACATAAACTGCATTACAATCTTTACAATTAATTTGATAAATTACACCTTTTTTGTCTAATGTTTCATATTTATCATTTCCCAATTTCACAATCATATTGTTCTTAAAAGGAACTTTATAGATAGTATGTAAACCCAATTTCCCCAACATTGACTTGAAGACCTTAGAGATTTTGCCAAAATATAGGAGAACAACAGTATTAAATGTGTTATAATCTGATCTGTCTACTTTGTTTTGATAATTGTTTTTATTTTTAATGTAATTAGTCCTCTTCTGCGCATGTTTTTCAATAAAATCAAAAGTGTAATGATTTAGAAAAAGAATTTGTTAACAAATTTCGATATTCTTTTCATGGAAAATTGGATGTGATAATTTTTTTTGCTAAAAATCTGAACATATAATACAATTTTTTTTAATTTGATATTATTTTCAATAAATATCAATGCTAAAAGGTTGAAAAAATTATTGCTACATTGAAATTATAACTTAATTATAACTACAAACTTTTTTAACATTATTGTATCAAAAACATATATATTTTCAAAAAATTCTTTTACCACAATGTGTAATTGATTTTTATTTAATTCTTTACTGTCAGCCGTCAAATATTACTTAAAATCTTCAAAAACAGAATTTCGAAAAATTGGTCCTTGTCCAGTTGTCATACGTCATACGTGATTCTTTTATGGGGGGTCTAAATTGTCAGATAAAAGTGTTACTAATTTTTCGAACGGCCTGGATGATATTTATAATATTATTTTTCCAATTGTTTCAGCTCCGGATGAAAAGTTTGAAGATCCTCAGCCAGTGGAATTCGAAATGCTGAGAGCACTAGCAAAATCAAAGGATGTTTGCGGGCAATACATGACAGCGGCAGCGGTAATCGTCCGCGGATTACCAATAAGATTACAACAAGTCTGAAAGTACATTTTTCTACAATTTTGTGTAGGTGGCAGTAAGTAAGTTTTATAATAAGAATATACCTAGAGCTTTGAATGGGAGTTTTGTAAGACTATTTCTTGAATGGGTATGATTTTATGCAGGAATGTTATTTTATCCTTAGATGAAATGTGAATTGTATAAACTAAGGCTTTGTAAAAATGGTTTAAGAACATTTGTATCGTTGCAATAAACGCTTCTATTTATCTCGAACTGAAGTAAAAATTCCTCATACTTCGTATTTAAATAATTTTTATTTGATTCAACTAAACATTTGTCTTGGTGTACGAATGAGACTCTCGGTAAGAAGTAAATGGATCATAGCAAGCTTAATAAGAGTTTGAGATAATAGTTGCGATATTCCATGTAGTAATTTCAACTTGTCACGCACAGAATTTTACACATGTATAATTCAAGTCACACTTGTCGTAATACGTTATTATTTTATTGCTATACAATAGATCTCAATATTTTTACATTTGTTAAGTGTATATTTAGGAATTCACGATCCTGCTTGAGAGCTGTTAAAGCTATTAAAGCATTATGATTGAGTAAATTACAGTAATTTAATTGTAATTCAATGTGAAACACAATCTTTCACTCGGTTTGATTATAGTAGCGAGGATTCTCATTATTCTCACGCCATAATCGACTCTCTTTCTTTAAATCTTTGTCATAATTATAGTATCATATTTACAAAATCAGAAACCTCTAGCTCTAATATTTTATTATATTATGTTGCAGTCTTTTGCGTCACATTGAATTCGTGAATGAAAGAATACACTCTTAAACACGCAAAGGGGCAAAATGTATGTTCAACTGTAAAAAGATTTATATCATCAGCACAAATGATCAAAAACCGATCGCTAAACTCTCAAATGATATGTTTCCTCAAGGAGTTATCGGTAACTTAAAATTGAATACAAAAAATCTTGTCGCCGATTGTAGTCTGACATAAACCTTCGATATGCAGAGAATATACGCTGGCCGGAAAATGATTCTGGGGTACGTGTAAACGAATGTCCGCATTTTCGCTGAAACTTTTGATTTTTTTACGAGCACACAGCGAAATTAAGGGCCAAGTTGCCAGAGTAGATTCAACTCTTGTTAGAAACGCAGTGGGAAAAAGCCAGAAAAACACGTGTGGGGTGTCTCGATATAAAAATAGGCTTTCATACCTTAATGTATTTTGGACTCTGCTTGAAATAAGGGTGTGAAATAGAAAAACCTGCAAGGTCTTCCTGCAATCATTATTTTTGAGTGTCAGAGTTAAACTAGTCAGGCATCGAGACCTTCGTCGATTGTTACAATCAGATATGACTGATCGCATAAATACATAAGTGCAAAAGATATAAAACATCGTTTAGCGCTTAAATTTCATTACATCTCGTTATACCTCTTATTACATCGCTTGGGTGTATTTCAATATTTATTATTAATGAATTTGATAAATTTATGTTACATTTTAATTCACTTCAATATACTCATCAGTTTAAACATTAACGTACGAATAATGGAAGACTTAGTAGTATCCAGGGACACTTTAAAAGGATTTTATTCGACATTCAGCTCATAGTTTTTTTTTATTTGTTTCCTTAAATTTTCCGATTTATTATCAACCGTTTCATTCGGTCCCCTAATGTAATAAGGCGGCGAATTTCACGATTCTTTAATAGACGTCTGGGAAAATATAGTCAGACGTGTGTTAAAGACTCGTGAAATTTTTTTCCCACCCAGTATACTTTGATTCACATCGCCTCAATCGTGTAGACTGTAGGTAGAATAAAAATACAGAAGTATTTTTATTGTTGAAGGAGTCGTCGACGAGAGTGTTATTCTGTTATTTAATAACATTTTTATTAATTTTAATAATGTCGATTGAGACTCCCCAGCACATCCGGTATAGCTTCGAAGTTTCTGAAGCACGGGAAGCCACCTGTATATTTTTTTTTCATTGACAATAATTGGATTTGTGATACGGCAATCTGTCTCTTTTCTTTAAAACCATAATGGTAAATATCTAAGCATCGATGATAGTAATATCGATCTGAATGACTTGATATGTCAAGGATGATGATAATGTCGACGGCGATGATTAACACTTGGATGCTGTCATTGGGGGATAGTAAAAGATATATAAATCGTAATTATGAAACTCGGTAATAAATGTGATAATAATAACAACAGTAACGTTAATACTATAATATTCTAGGTACTAAGACTTTGAAGTCTTTGTACAAATTCTAATATGTGTATTGTCTGCAAGGTTCGTAATTTTTCTCATTTTCAACAATAATATGCATCTAATGGTATATTATACAATAATAGAATTTCTTATGCATTCTTCATAAGATAATAGATACCTAAAGATTCTTGCGGTTTAGCATCGCACCGTCTTCCTTGTTCAAAGGCCTGATATTAATATACACTCACACACTCATCGATCGATTGCTCAAAAACGAGGAAAAGATCGATCCTTTAACTTTCAATGCTAGTTTTTTATTTATTTTTTTTTTTTTTGTGCGGAACCTAATGACGGGAAGAAATGTCAAAAGCAAGAAACCTTCGGCCCTTTTTTCCAAAAATTTTTCTTTAAGCTTTCAACTCGTTCCTTCAATACTGATAGTTTTATTTTTTAGGCTCTCTTGAAACCTGGCGAGTGAGCAACTACTCCTGGACTCTTTATTGTTACAAATTCAGGCTCGCCTCAAGCTTTAATCGATAAAATCAAAACTTCATTATTGTACACGGTTTCCAAACTTCTCTCCTTTTCTCCAGTAGCTTTTTCGAAGCACCTTGAGTAGCCTGAATTTTATTAGAAGGAGGAAAAGAAAGTTTATAATCAAAATTTTGTATAAGTAACGATTTCTATAAATTCAATTCTCTATAAAGTCAATTTTCATAAATTTAATTTTCACACTCTTACCTCAATGCAAATATACTGAAAAATTATTGTCATAAGACTATTTTACTAGTTTCTATATAATTTACTATTAATTATCTCATGATTTTTGAGATAAGAATTTTCTAAAGACCCAGTGGATGTCAAATCAGGCGAGTATTTTAGTCTCAAGTTGTAGAAATAAGTTCTTTTCCAAAAGGAAATAAGACATGTCATAAATTTGAGAAAGTTTTAGATATTTTAAATGTGAAAGCTGGTTATAAAAAAAAATTGAAACGTTTTTTTGAAAACCTTTTAGATTTTGAACTGGTTTAATCGCTTTTAAATCTGGTAATTTTTTTTTAAATTTTGGTGGTTGTTGAAGAGAGTTCAAGATTAACTATATTTTTCTAAGAATTTAATTTTATTATGTTTTTTTTTTAAATTCAAGGCCTTATTATAAATAAAGCGAGAAACGAATATACAGTGAAATAAGCGAAATTGTTCCTATATAATTTGAAAAAAAATATTTTATAGATTATTGCACTGTATTTCAGATGTAATTTTTTCACAATTATTCACAAGAAGTTAATATTATATGTGATATAAAATAACTGCAAATTAAAAGAACTGATCTGATGTTGTCCACTAAGAAATTGTTCTTTTTCGAATGTTAATGAAAAACATAAATTTATAATATTTAAGAATGTGTTTCCTTTAAAACGAAAAGCAGCAATTTGTAAATGTGTAGACATGTGATTTAAATGCTATTATATAAATAATAAATTTAATAATAAACTTTGATTTTTTTAAAGAACAAATTCATAACCATAGTAGAGTTATTGTAGTTTCTTTTAAACATTTTTTGCATCAGTCAGTAATAAAATTACTTAATTTTAAAATGTTTGAAATCTCTTGCATACCTCGCATTACTTTCTTCTTAATTTC
>CAKNWT010325312.1:0-11885 GCA_932066315.1 Andricus coriarius | reverse complement strand
TATATTAACCATATTCAGAAATAATACATTCTTGCACACTTTTAACAACGAGTTCATGGCATGTAACAAATATATTTTTTTAAACCTGACTGTTCCGCTGGTGTTATATACGATGAAAGGACCCCGATTAATTCTGGATTCGTTCAAAATATGGGGCGTGTCGCGTATGGTATACGTGAATTGTTAGAAATAAGAAGCGTCTCGAAACAAAAGAAGCTAATTGTCGAATTTTGAGAAATCAACGCAAACCATGTATCATGTTCACCTCCTTTTGAGTGAAATCTCTGTGAAAACTGAGAAAAAGTTTTCATTGGCGACTAGTTGGCGGTAAATTTGAAATCCTTATTGACCCACAAATCAAAATACTGTTACAGACATTGCACTCGAAGCAAGGCGAACTTCACAGTTACTCCATGTTACCTATAAAGTCAGAAATGTGTATTAGTAAATAAATAATGTGTATTAGTGTCGCGAAAAACTTGCCAATTTACTGTTATTTGGTGTTATGAATGATTACGAATAAAACAAAAATAAATGTAATATTCTACTCTTTCATTGATTTGGTACAAATTAAGCACGTGTATTTTTTAAGTTTGCAATTTTAAATATTTTATTACACCATCTGAAAAGCTTATCTTATTACAAGATACTTATTACGGGAATGCATCATATTGTTAAAAATAATAATAGTATTTGAAACTTATTCACAACTCATTCCACAAATTGCACATTACCACAAAATCTAAACCCTCGCAACGCGGACCAGACTAGGTGGGTCTTTTATTTTCGGGGTCGCTGAATTCGAATCCGTTGTCCGTTTGGCCTCATCAGGTCAGGGTCTAGGTCAGTTCAAGCTTAAACTTACAAAATTCATCGCTAAGGTAAGGTTTACTATTCAAAACTAGCAAAGTCGTTCCTAGTAAAAGTAACACCGTCTGATGTTGCAACAACTACAGACTCATAGTAAACTGAACTATATTAGCATAGTAAGTAAAATCTGGTAAAGATGACACCATGCTCATAGTCACGATGACTATTCGTTCATATGGAAAACATTCTTTTACTTTTATAAAAGTTTTGTTATGCATGTAATACTACAAAAACTTAAAAAATAATCCATAATAATTAATTATCCATGAATATATACATATATTGAAAAGGTGTAATATATCGCGATGAATTAGCCAGCTGAAACGTTTCAAGGTCAGGTTATAAATAAATTGTAAGTTGAGTCAAAAGTCCAAATATATTATTTTCATTTTTTAAAGAAATAAAAATAAAGTGATGATACTATGTTTCTTTTAGTAGAAAGTTAATATATCTATTTGGGTTTTATTTGTGAACTACTAAAACATTATTTGTGAAGTCGATTTTCCAAAAATAAGGCTCTTGTTTGACTCGTGTAGTTGCGTTGGTCTTCAGCCTTTTTCAACAGCAGCTAGTCATCATTCGTGCGGAAATACGAGCGAGCACAAGTGATATAGTTTGCAAGCCGCACCCGACGCTGATATCCAAACGAAGTTGGAAGAATGGGGTTTGGAGGAATATATAGAAGTTTTCTTAGGTAAGTATTTTTCGTACTTTAAAGTTCTAAACAGTAGCTGAAACGTATCTCGTTCTCAGTGACAAAATCGTATTTTTCCAACAGTGATGAATAACGAGAATATTTTGAAAATTATTATCGTAATTCCATTATACTCATAATATTGTGAATAAATTTCGAAATTTCATATGTGCATGAATATTGTGTCCTTCTTTTTCTAAGGTCGTAGCCGTGTATTAATGTAATTGAGGTTAAAACTCTAAAAATGACAGCCTAGGTCCGTTTTATGTTTGGTAATATCTGAATAAAGCAGATATCGTACGATAAAAAATATATATTGTGTACAGTCCTACTAGATTTTACAAGATGCTTTCGGAGCATGCTCTCATGTCATACACAAAAATTGTGTTTTTAATTTATTTGGGGTTACATTTGGAAGCTCCCATCGGTTTTGAAAGGGCTGAGAATTTTATTATTTGTGATTATTGTACTCTTGCGGATTAAGTTTTACGAAAAAATAAGTCAAACTATAACGGGGTGTCCAGCGATTATTAGGAACAAAATTTAAAGTCTTTTCCAGGATTCAAGGTCAAGAAATTAAGTTTTTCCAGGTCTCCTTTTTTACATTAAATTATCGTCATACAATTTGTTATGCATTCGAATAATAACAAATTTAATGTTGTATTGGCCAACGATTTCTAAAGAAAGCAGAACCATATATAAACAAATTTCCTAATTTTTGCGAACGTAAGTCGTCTTTGTGAAATCTTGGGCAACATTTTAACATCTTTGTAAAACTCTTTGAAGTTCTTAAAATCTTTTAAAATCTTCGTAAATTCATTGAAATCTTTTTAAGTATTTAAAATCTTTGAGAAATCTTTTGGAATCTTGAAATTTTAGTAGAATTTTTTAAATATTTCAAATCTTGTGTACTGTACCCTTGTTCAAATTCTTGAAATCTTTTTAGATCCTTGTGCATTCTTTGAAACATTTCTGAACTCTTTTGTATTTGTTCAAAATCACTGTAATATTCAAAATCTTTGTGAAATCATTGAAAAAAATTTGAAATCGTTCCCAATCTTTGAAATTTTTTGAAATCATTGAAATCTCATGTACTGCACCCTTGTTGATATCTTTTGAAATCCTTATGAATTCTTCGAAATATTTGTGTAATCTTTCTCAAATCTTTTGTATTATTTTGAAATCACTGAAATATTCTTAATCTTTGTGAACTCTTGTAAAAAAAATTGAAATCGTGTAAAATCTTTGCAATTTTTTTAAACCTTTAAAATCTGTTGCGTTGTACGCTTTTTGAAATGTTTGAAATTCTGAAAATCTTTTTAAACCTCTATGAATTCTTTGGAATATTTGTGAAATCTTTAAAAACATTGAAATCGTCTAAATTCATTCAAGTGTTTAGAATTCTTTGAAATGTGATGTACTGCAATCTTTGTGGAACCTTCCAAAATGTTTTTCAACCTTTCGAAATGTTTTGAAATCTGGTATACTGTGAAATCTTTAAAAATATTTTATAACCTTTTGAAATTTAGTATACACTCAATAACCGAGTAGTCAACCTCTCGAAAAAACCGTTCTATGGCCATACCTCATTCTAATTCTGAAATTGAGTTAACATTCAAATTTTCAACTGATAATATTTATAATTTGTAAGTTAAATATCACAAAAAAGGCATATTTTAACATTCTTTATCAGCGGAGAAGAAATTAAAAACATGTAGAATTATTTGCAATATTGAAGTATATTAATTAAAAGCTATAAAATAATTGCTACAGTCTACAAAAAGTTCCTTAAAATCTCTTTATTTTTTCTGTAGTGAGCCAAAGATTAATTATATCTCGATAGACAAAAATTTCTTCAGTTGAAAGATTTCTTCGAAATGAGATGATTCTTTCATAATAGACTAAAAGATTTAAATTACTCCTCGGATTTCAATAAAATAACTGTTTTAGAAGTAAAAGAAATTCAAGGTTCTCGTGAAAATTTCAATCACGTTTGCTCTATTTCTCCTTCATGTTCATATTATTTGAAAAATTCTAATTTTAGATGTGCAATATTTACTGAAGTTTATGTTTTTTACATTTTGCGGCAAATGAAATAAGCCCGGAGGTCTTTATTACAATTGACGGAAATGATTGAAAAGAATTGCTTCCAAAAGTTGGACCTAGAATGAAATTCGTACAAAGTTGAAGGGAATTTATAAATGAATGTAGATTACTGGTCGACAAGGTACACAATAGAACATGATGCAGTCTTTCAATTAATAATTACTTTAATTTTCTTATGCTTTCATAAAGAACTTTTTCAATTTAAGACAAATATGTAAATGTGTGCTTATAATGTCCCTTTTTGTAACGCCTTTATTTTTTTATTTGAAGAATTCAGACAAAAGTAAAGAAGACTTCTTATGCGAAGAAGAAAATTCCATGTTACTTGACAGCAATACACCAAACGAAACGACATCCGAGCCACCCAATTTTGATAATTTCTTGTTATTTGTCAGCAATAACACAAACGGAACGACAGCCAAGGCACGCACTTTTCACGAGGGTACCCCAGACGGTTTTATGGGAAAGGTTTTAAAGAAACTGTTGAATCAATCAGGGACGGGAAAAAACTTATTGAAGAAGAGGACGCTACGAAAGAACGACAGACAAAAATTAGTACTTCATATTGCTGAACATCTGATTGCTACAGTCAAGAAGGGATATAGAGATGTTTTTGATTTTTGGAGTTCTGAAATAAGTGTCCTTTTGACGCACGAGCATCCTCAACAAAATTGCTTGGCTGCAAAACCTCCGATGAGGAAAAATCCTAGTGGATTATTATATAATAAGTTGCATAACCTGAAAAAATATATTAATAATGAATCTCCAACTGGCAAAGAAACGGAACAAGAAATAGAAAATGGAAATAGGGAACAAAAAAATACAGAAGGTTTGAATAAGTTACGAATGATTACACCCGAACACACAGATTTAATCAGCCTCTGTAAATCGACGATTGAATCGCGAGACAAAATGTCGTCTATTGAACAGTATTACAACAATTATCCTGTTTTGAAAGCATCAATCGGAGCTCAATTGGTAAATACATATGAACTAACATACATAAATATATTTGGTATTCTTTGCTCCAATGTTTTTTAAAGGTTTTTCAAAATATTTACTTTTATTTTTCAGATGGAACTGGACTTTGACCTGACCCAAAGTGATGCACTTTGTGTCGTCAGCGTTTGGCCCGAAATTGCCTAAAGGATCGTGTTTTATGCCATTGAGAAGGACTTGTGCTTGAATTTATTACACGACTCGGAAGGTACAATATATTCCAGCAATCAAAAATTAAAAACACCTTGATAAAACGAGGAATAACTGTTTTAACTCTTCTTCTATGTATTATTTTTTATTACAGGTGTCGCAGAAGAAGATTTGGCTCTGGCAATTTTACCTAATCTTTTCACACCAAGACAAGCGTCCACTTCAGCAAAAAATATAGTAAAACAAGGAAAAGCAAAGGATAAACATGGAAAAGAAAAGCAAAAGTATACATTTTTTTTTAATTTCAAATATAGTATTGCAAAGCACGAAAATCGGGGATTTTAACTTTATTGCAGTTCCGACGTTAAAGAATTCTTAGGTCCTGATCCAATCTTCTAGGGATACCTGAAACAGAGCATTTATTCAAAATCCTTTCGTTTTCCACAGACGATCAATGAACTTGAAAAGTCATCAAGTAAGCGAATGGAGAATCTGCGGTCATTTAAGTTGACGTTACAACCCTTCGCGCTGTTGATTGGGAATCTTAGGTACTACATATCCTATGTGTACGTGAATGTCTACAAATATCGCATGGTCAACTTGAAGGGAGCTGTTAACCTCTGCTTCAAATCTTTCTACGCGCTTAACGCCGAATACCCAGGTGACTGAGATGGCGTGGTACTTCTTACAGAAATACGTTTTCAACGCGGAGCGCTACTCTAAGTAGTCACAAGCGACGACTTTGTGGGTCGACTTGCAGGCCATTTCACTAGAAGTATCGGATGATTTAAAGCGGGTAGAATCGTGGTTAAGCTCATGGCTCGAACTTTTTTTCATTTAAAAAAATATACTTCTAAAAATTGTAGAAATTTAACAAGAACGCTTTCTAAGAGAGACCTGTTTCTGCACATTATTTCCAAAATGTTTGTTAAGTGTAGCATATGTTCAAAATCTGTTTCAACAAAGCAAATCCAAATGCACTTAAAATACATGCAGAATAGCACATCTACTTCCAAATATCGTTGTTCAGAAGAATCATGTGGCCGGTCTTATTCAATTAATAATTTATTGCAAAAACATTTATTAGCGCATTAAAACTCTATGGGTACACTTAAAGCAGGTGATCAAAATAACTTTTTGCGTCCTATTAATGATCTACTGAAAAAATATGAGTCATGTGATAATCGTACTTTCGAAATCAATAGTACCGAAATATCTAAAAAATTCCTTGACGAATCAGTTTTGTTTACAAATGCCTAAGAAGTGATTTCCGCTTTATATTCTGATCCATCAGTAGCCAGGAAACAAGTTCAAATTATAGTATCTGCTATTATCGGGTTTTTTGAAAGTACCTACTTTGAAGACCTAAAGAAAGCAATATTGAAATCCGAAACTGACAACGACAAAGAAATAATCATCACTAAATTTAAAAAATTTTAAAACGTCATGGATTCAGTGGACACTGAATATAAAAGGTTTAAAATTTTGCAGGAGATTGGTTATTTAATTAAGCCAGAAAAATTGTTTTTTGATACAATCGACGATAATAATAAATTTGGTGAACTTACTGATAAGGAATTAAATGTTCAAATTATACCATTCGGAAAAGTAAGAAAATTATTTTTTGAGTTGCCAAGTATATTTGAGACGATTCGCGAATACTATATAGATTTACAAAACAACTGTGACGAAATCTACAATGTTGTTGAAACAAATTTTTGGAAATCGAAGCTATTTTATCCTTCTCATGTAGTTGAATTTCCAATATTCCTTTACGAATATGGCTATGAAATAGGAAATTCTAATGGGTCTCGTGCAGGAATTTATCATTTAAACATAATTTACATTGTAAATCTCTGCATTCCACCGAAATTTCGTTCAGGATTAGAAAATACATTTTGGGCTCAGTTATATCATGCAGATGATGCTAAAAATATAGAGAAGGATGTTATTTTTCGACGTCTTATATCGGAATTAAATTATGTAAATTCGCAAGGCATCGAAATAAATGTTCAGGAGGAAAAATTCGCGTGTACTTCAGACTTATAATAATAATTGGAGATAACCTAGGTCTAAATCAAATATTAGGTTTTTCTAAAAGTTTTTCAGCAAAATTTTTTTGTCGATTGTATAAAGCGCCCAGCGATTTAACTTCTAAAATGATACGAAGTCATTTACGTTCTATATGAATTGATATTTGAAAAACACTACTTTTCACTAAACGAACTGAACTGTCGAATTAAATGGTTTCGATATGACGAAAATAAAGCTCCAGTAATTAGCTTAGCTCAGTTACAATCTGAAGACATAAAAATGTCTGGATCAGAAATGTTATCTTTAATTTTTAACGCTTCATTAATTTTTGAGGATCTTATTCTTGATAAAAATAACAAGCATTTGAAATTATTTAAATTCTTAAGGAAAATACTTATTTTAAGTTTAAGAAAAAGCATTACAACTGATGATATTCAAAGTATGAAAAGACTTGTTCTTTAAGCATCAATCATTGGACTTAAAATTATATGGATATACTTTAAAACTCAAGCATAATTTTAGGGTGCATTAACCGACGATAATGGAAGTAATAGGGCCACTTCGGCAACTATGGACAATGCGTACGGAAGGAAAACACCGTCCATCGAAAATATACGCAAACGTCACATTCAATCAGAGAAATATTTGTTATTCATTAGCCCTGAAAAATCAGTTGAATTTATCCGACGTTTTTTTGAATAATAGATCATTTGCTTTAAAGGAAATTATATGCAAATTGAGTATGAAACCATTGGCTTCCTCGGAAAAATTATTTTTACCCGATCAAGGTAGAGACGTTGTGATTTTGGATTCGTTGGTTGTATATGATAGGAAATATATAGCAAAAACAGTTGTGTAAGGGGAAATTTATATCGAATTTGATTTGATATATTTGAGTGAGTTTTGAATGACGTATTGTATAGAATGAAAGTCGTTTACAAGCATCTCATGACAACTTAGTCAAATGTATACTTAATTATAGGCTTTTTTGAATTATAAGCCAATAAGCGATCGAATTTTCTCGTGTAGAGCGAAAAGGCGCGGAATCGCGGAAAAGCGCGGGCCAAGTCGTGAAATTGTAAGTCGAGTCCCAAGCTTCAAGTCAGAACGCAATCAGACGTTGCCATAAGCACATACTAATTTATAATTTTGATTTTTGCTTATACGCCGTATGGCGACAGTTCAATTTAATGAAAAATCAGTGAAAGTGAACGACGCCAGGTACGAATCTAAAAGTGTTTAAGTGCACACGTTTTTTTTTGGAATTCAATTTATTAAAAAGGTTTATATTCATTTCCATAAACATTTACAGCGGCGTATTTTACTACCGTACTTTTGTTCCAACTTTACATCAATCAAGGCTTAATAATAACTTGAAGAAAGATGCCACAATTTTACTTTATTGGAATTAAAAGGATTTTTATATTTTTTCCAATTTCTGCTTGGCCCACATCGCTAATTTAACCATCAATTATACTCGGACAACAAGATTTATTTTGATTAGGAGGATCATCGACAAAAATGGTATGGCACAATTCGTCTGCGTTTTATTCTTGGTAATATTTATTTAAATGTATATTTTTTTTAATGACTCGCTTTATTATGTCCGTTTCTGAGTATGAAAATGAGTGCCGTGAGTGAGATTAAAATTTAGTAGCCAGATTTGCGTATTTTAGAATTTTATAACCAAAATTCGTTTACTTTTATTGAAATAGAACATGTATTTATTGAACAAAGTTCTGAGATATTTTTATTTTTATTGAATATTCACAAAATAATTTTAATATGTGCTGAATTTAAAATTATTCGGTTACAGTTGTACTCATCGAAACTAAACCACGCCTAATTTCCGGAGTGATCGAAAAGTTGTACTGTAAGGTCGAATGCAAGGATAATTTGAGTAAAAAAGATTGCACTTTTATTGTAAGTGTTTTAGGTACGTCATAGTCTGATGATCACCTAAAAGCATATATTGTGGGTGAACCTATTCGGAATAAACGAGTAAACCTAGATGAACTCTGTGATTATAAAATAAGACGTGCCGTGTTGATGCCAAATGGAGTATCATATTTACTTTACGACTGAGTAATTAGGTTATAGTTCGATATAGTTTAAGATCTTAAGTTCTCTGCAATTTGTGCAATAGGGTTAGCATCACTATTATTAACTTTATTTTGTAAATTAACTGTTTAATTTAATAAAACATATAGGACTGATAACAAATTAGTTCAGAATTGAACAACAAAGTATTTATTTTATTATTAGCCTGAGCGATTTCACTAATTATATTTATTAACCTTTCTATCACATGGTTACAATAATCAAGAAAAATGGTTGAAATGATCATTTACCTTTTGTCAAGTTTACTATTTGACAGTCGGTGATTTTACAAAATTGCAGTTGAATTAACCTGTAATAACAGATTGATTTTACAAAATATTCCAGTTAAATTTACTAGTTTTACTAGTAACTGTAACCAAAATTTCTGTGGTTCGTTTAACTAGATGAGCCTAGTAATCCTTCTAACGAAACATGGGAACTGGTAAAATCCTAGGAAAACCCAAAAGAATCGTCACTGATCACGGGACTCAATTTACAAATAAGACCTGGGTAGGTAAGTTGAGAAAAGAGGGTATAAAACATACACTAACCTCAGTCAGGCATCCGCAGGCGAATATGGTCGAACGGGTGAATAGGGAACTCTCAAAATTCTTCCGCATCTTGTTGCAAGACCACAAGCATTCTGCCTGGTATAACAAACTACAAACCATAGAAAATATCATAAATAAAATCCACCATGAAACAACAGGATTCACGCCAACAGAACTAATGTTAAAGAAGGAACGCTCCCGTTTCTGAAGAAGGTGGATTCAAAGACCAGCGGAAACCAAAGAATTGAACTATGAAGAAAAATTAACACTGACGAAGATTTCCATTTTGAAGAAAGGGTTAAGTAGAGCGGAGAAACACAACTCACTAAAAAAGATTACCAATTACCGAGTAAATGATGAGGTGCTGATAAAAGTATGCAACTTGTCGGATAAATTTTTAAAACGCACAGCCAAATTTATGGCAGTCTTCGAGGGCCCTTATGAAATAAAAAAAGTAGTGGGACAAGGAACCTACATCATAACAGACCCAAGAAATCAGATGGAAAGGGGAATGTTTCACGCAAATGAGATAGGAAAATACTACTTAAACTAAGTCTGGGCCATTGGCAGAGTGTCTAGGCATTCCAAAACTACGTAACATTGTAACACAGGTACGCGCGCATGCATTTCAAAATTATTTCATTTTTGTTGCAGTAAAATGGACGCTTCAACCCAAGTAATGTCTTACCACTTGTTGAACAAGGTGGATGCTGGTACCCAAGTTCGAGGTAGAGATCCCTCTACGGTGAGGATGAAAAGCAGCTACCAACAGGTGATCGTGGGACGACCTCGGGCGATCACAAAGAAAAAAAAACATCCTCGTCTAAAAAAAAAGGCAATACAAATCAATTACCACGTCACCCAAGGGAACAGCATCAATAAATGAACGGGTCAGACAGTTGGTCAATAGAAAGTCCTCTCTCCAGGAGAAGATTAACGACATTTTTACGGAAGACTCAGAAAAAGAGCAGCTGGACTCCTTAGTACTCCACATCTCGATAAAATAACGAAGGAAACTCAAACAAGGCGTCGACCAGAACAATAACTACTAATGTTTCGAGAAGCCCCCTAAGAAGGATTCTTCTCGAAACGGGGGCAGATGAAACGACCACTCTAGTCAACGAATGAGAGTAGGCTACCCGAATACACAGGGGAAGCGCGACACAGACGTGGCCATTTAAAAGGGGATGGACAGCGAGAACAGTCCGGGCAGGGACCACTAGACAGCGCAAGATCCTCTCTCCCGCAACCAACGATATCCATCGACGGTATAAGAAGGCGAGTGGCAGGCTCACTCGACACTCTCTCGAGTCGACTGCGCGTAACCAAAGTCGACTACCAGATCATCCCTCCGAGTGGCCCAGTGGCCTCACGCTCGTCGAAGGATAAGGATCCGCTGTTTTTGAATCTAGGTACGCTGTCCCAGGCTCTAGATATACCTTTTGTTTTCTTTCAGGGCACGCTGCCAAGGCTCCTGGAAACATTTTTTTCTCTTTCTCTCAATGTTCTTGGGTATGCTGCGCAAAGCTCCAGGACATTGTACTTACTGATTTTGATTTTCTATTTGTATATAATTCTGGGCACGCTGAATAAGGCTCTCGACATTCTTTCTTCCACGTGATAATCTTTCTGGGCACGCTATAACAAGCTATACGCTATACCAAGCTCCAGAGTGGTTAATCTATCGTTTGTTGAATCTGGGCACGCTACCAGCGGCTGCAGATCTCCTTTGCCATTGATTGTAGGCGATTTTCGCGTATGCTAAGAAACACTCCGGAGGTAGGTTTTGTGCAATGGACTATGGCGCATGCTGACATTGGCTGTCGTAGTGAACAAAACTGATTTTACGTGATAGAAACGGGAAGACTTGTTTTATAACTCAGCGATATGGAATCTTGGTACTACTGAACAATCATGTAAATATAAGACAACGCTCTCTAGATAGTAAGTGGCGATTAACCATGTGCTATTAACCTCATTCATGAGTGTTTAGGCATTTTGAGCCTCCGTCCAGTATTATTCATACGTGATATTAGAATAAGTCATGCGTGACACAAAAATGTTTCTCATGTGATATTGCATTTTTGCCACAACACATTATAACTTCGACGACCGATAGGGTAAGAAGCCATCGTTGTGAGAATTTACTTGAAAATAAATAAAAAACATACGCTTTGGTTAAATGATGTGTACTTTCAATTAATCTTCTCCTTTCTGTATCTGAAACTAATTTTACCAGGACTTAGGGCTAGGTAAGACCATAATACAGAACAAAACGAACTCTGTCACCCTGTTCTCTCATCTCTATCTGTACGGAAAAGTGTGTAATGATCAAGTGCTACGAGGCTAGATGGAGTGTTAGGCGTAAGCCAGGTCTCAGA
>CAKNWT010325301.1:6601-17110 GCA_932066315.1 Andricus coriarius | reverse complement strand
ATTCAGATTCTCCTTCATGAAATACATAAGTTTTATTCGAACAATTTTTTTCGATTCGCAAAAAAAAAAAAAAATAAAAAATAAAAAAAAAAATAAAAACCCACCTCCTATGTCTCCTGGGGGGGGGGGGGTGGGGTAAATTTTAACAAATCTTTTTTCCCCCTCGAAAATAAAAAGTTTTTATTCCAGACATTTTTTCCGTAGGATGCGTATTTTTTTAGATATTTCGTTGTCTCAAGTTAAAAAAAACACCCTGTATAATGTCTATTGATCCGCTTTTAATCCATTTAATTTGGAGTAATTCACTTGTAATCCGGCGTAATTCAAAGTCATACAAAGTAATCCACTCGCAATAAATTGAATTTAGAGTATCCACTTGTAATTTAGATTAATTAACTTTGGAGTAATCTACTTTTAATCCATATAATTCGGAGTAATCCACTTTTAATGCGTACATTTCGGAGTAATCCACTTGAAATGCGAGAGAATCTAGAATAATCTACTGGTAATCTATATAATTCTGAGTAATTCACTTGTAATCTTAAGTAAGCCCATTTAATCCACTTTTGATGCATACCATTTCGAGTAACCCACTTGTAATCTGGGGCAATCCAGGATAATCTACTTGTAATCCATTTTATTTAGAGTAATTAATTTGTAACCGGAGTAATCCATAATAATCTAATTATAATCTATATAATCCAAACTCATCCACTTGCGATAAATTCAATTCAGAGTATCCAGTTGTAAAGCAGATTAATCCACTTTTAATCCATGTAATCTGGAGTGATCCACTTTCAATCCATGTACTTTGGAGTAATCCACTTTTAATCTTGCATATAATTTTTGGTGATCTGCTTTTAATTCATATAATTCTCAGTATTACACTTGTAATCTTAAGTAATCCACTTTTAATATACATAATATAATATAATATGCATAATATACTGGTAATCCATATTATTTAGAGTAATCAATTTTTAAGCGGAGTAATCCATAATAATATAATTATAATCCATATAATGCAAACTAATCCACTTGCATTCAATTCAATTCAGACTATCTAATTGTAATGTAGAGTAATCCCTTTTTAATCCATGTAATTTGGAGTGATCCACTTTCAATCCAGGTACTTTTGATTAATCCACTTTTAATCTATATAATTTTTAGTAATCCGTTTAATCTGTTGAATTCTGAGTACTTCACTTGTAAGCTTGAGTAATCCAATTTAAATCCATGTAATTCAGAGTCATCCACTTTTAATGCATACTATTTCGAGTAATCCACTTGTAATCTGGGGTAATCCAGCATAATATACTGGTAATCCATGTTATTTAGAGTAATTAATTTGCCACCGGAGTAATCCATAATAATTTTATTATAATCCATGTAATGTACACTAATCCACTTGCGATCAATTTAATTCAGAGTATCCAATTGTAATGCAGAGTAATCCTTTTTTAATCCATGTAATTTGGAGTGATCCACTTTTAATCCACATATTTTCGAGTAATTTACTTTTAATCCATAAAATTCGGAGTAATCCACTTTTAATGCGTACCATTCGGAATAATCCACTTGTAATATTGAGCAATCCAGGATAATCCACTTGTAATCCATATTATTTGGCGTAATTTATTTGTAATCTTGAGCAATCCAAAATAATCCACTTGTAATCCATGTTATTTGGCGTAATTCATTTGTAATCTTGGGTAATCCAACATAATCCACTTGTAATCAATTTAATTCGGAGCAATTCATTCATAATCTGGAGTAATCCAGAGTAATCCACTTTTAATCAAGCGTAGTCTAGGTTAAACCGGAATAATCCATTAAAATCTAATTATAATCCATATAATTTTGAAGTTATCTACTTCCAATGCGTACAATTCGGAGTAATCCACGTGTAATCTTGGGTAATCCAGCATAATCCACTTTTAATCTATCTAATTTAGAGTAATTCACTTGTAATCCGGCGTAATTCAATGTAATCCACTCGCAATAAATTTAATTCAGAGTATCCACATATAATTTAGACTAATCCATTTTTTATCCATGTAATTTGGAGTGATAAACTTTTAATCCACATATTTTAGAGTAATCTACTTCTAATCTATATAATTCGGTGTAATCCTCTTTCAATGCGTACAATTCGGCGTAATCCACTTGTAATCTTGGGTAATCCAACATAATCCACTTGTAATCAATTTAATTCGGAGTGATTCCTTTATAATCTGGATTAATCAAGAGTAATCCACTTTTAATCAAGCGTAATCTAGGTTAAACCGGAATATTCCATTAAAATCTAATTATAATCCATGTAATTTGGAGTTATCTACTTTCAATGCGTGTAATTCGGAGTAATTCACGTGTAATCTTGGGTAATCCAACATAATCCACTTTTAATCTATCTTATTTGGAGTAATTCGCTTGTAATACGGCAAAATTCAATGTAATCCACTCGCAATAAATTTAATTCAGAGTATCCACTTATAATTTACAGAGAAATCCATTTTTAATCCATGCGAGTTGGAGTGATCAACTTTTAATCCACATATTTTTGAGTAATCAACTTTTAATCTATATAATTTGGAGTAATCCACTTTAAATGCGTACAATTCAGAGTAATCCACTTGTAATCTTGAGTAATCCAACATAATCCACTTGTCATCCCTATTATTCGGAGTAATTCATTTGTAATCGAGAGTAATCCACTTTTAATCAAGCTTAACCTAGGTTAAACCGGAATAATCCATTATGATTTCATTATAATCCATTTAATTAGGAGTAATCCACTTTTAATGCTTACAATTTGGAGTAATCCACTTGTAATCTTGGGTAATCCAGAGGAATCCACTCGTAATCCATATTATTCGGAATAATTCATTTTAATTGAGAGTAATCTAGCTTAAACCGAAATAATCCATTATAATCTAATTATAATCCATATAATTAGGAGTAATCCACTTTTAATACGTGCAATTCGGAGTAATCCACTTGTAATCGTGGGTAATTCAGCATAATCCACTTTTAATCCATATTATTCGGAATAATTCATTTGTAATCAGGAGTAATCCAGAATAATCCACTTTTAACCCATATAATTCGAAGTAATCCACTTTTTTGAAATTATTTTTATAAAATTTCGAGTATTACACTTGTAATCTTTAGCAATCGAGAATAATCCACTTGCAATCGATATTATTTGGATTAATTCATTTGTAATCGGTAGTCATCCAGAATAATCCACTTTTAATAGAGAGTAATCTAGTTTTAACCGGAATAATCCATTATAATCTAATTATAATCCATATAATTCGGAATAATCCTATTTTGATGCGTACAGTTTGGAGTAATCCACTTGTAATCTTAAGTAATCCAGCGGAAACCACTTGTAATCCATATTATTCGGAGTATTTCATTTTACTTGAGAGTAATCTAGGTTAAACCGGAATAATCCTATTTTGATGCGTACAATTCGGAGTAATCCACTTATAATCTTTGGTAATCCAGAATAATCCACTTGTAATCTATATTATTTGGAGTAATTTATTTGTAATCGGGAGTAATCCACAGTAATCCACTTTTAATAAAGCGTAATCTAGATTAAACCGGTATAATCCAATATAATCTAATTATAATCCGTATTATTCGGAGTAATCCACTAGTAATTTAAAGCAATCCAGGTTAATCTACTTGTAATCCATATAATTCAAAGTAATCCTAACTAAAAATTTTACTTTTCCAATTTTTCTTTAACAATCAAGTAATTAATTGTAATTCACTTGTAATCCAGTTCCAATCCAGCGTAATCCACTGGAAATGTGGAGCAATCCACTGGTAATCCAGACCTATACACAGTAATCCACTTTCAATCCATTTAATTAAGAAAATTCTATTTGTAATTTGAAATATTCGATAGTAATCCATTTTTAATCCACTTTAAGACCGACTAATCCACTTTTAATTCATATAATTCGGAGTACTCCCCTAGTAATCTAAAGCAATCCAGCTTAATCTACTTGTAATCCATATAATTTAAACTAATCCACTCATACGACTAATTCCCTTGTACCTCGGCGTAATCTAGAGTAATCTATTTGTAATCTATATAATTCAGAGTAATCCAAAGTAATCCACTAATAATCCATAGTAATCCTAACTAAAAATTTCACTTTTCCATTTTTTGTTAAAAATTCAAGTAATTAATTGTAATCCACTTGTAATCCAGTTTTAATACGATGTAATCCACTGGAAGTATGGATGAATCCACTGGCAATCCAGACCTATATACAGTAATCCACTTTTAATCCATTTAATTACAAAAATTCTATTCGTAATTTGAAACATTCGATAGTGATCCATTTTTAATCCACTTTTAAGACTGACTAATCCACTTTTTGGAACGAGGAATCCATTTGTAATCCACATAATTAGGATTAATCCACTTTTCATGTAGAATAATCCACTAATTAATTAAAGTAATTTTCCCAGCTGAAAATTTAGCTATTCTATTTTTAATTTAAAATTTATATTTTTAGTTCAAAATTCGTGTATTTTGTTGAAAATTCGTCTTTTTGTAGAAAATTAATCTTTTTTAAGAAAATTCATGAATTCGGATGAAGATTCATTAATTTAGTTGGAAATTCCACTACTTGGTTGAAAGGTGAACTCTTTTGTTAAAAATTCTGTTTTTTGGTTAAAGATTCTTTATTTTATTTGAGAATTGAACAAGTTTCTTGAAAATGCGTTTTTTTAAATTAAAAATTCAACAATTAAATTTTTAAACCGAAAATTGAACTATTCCATTTTTAGTTGAAAATTTATCTTTTTAGAAAAAAGTTTAACTATACTTGGCTGAAAGTTAAACTACTTTTTGAAAAACTCATTTTTGAAGTTGAAGATTCTTGATTTAAGGTGAAAATGGTTTAGTTGAAAAGTTAACTATTTTGTTGATTTTTTTTTTTTTGTTAAACATAAATTGTTTTTAACTGAAAATTCAACTATTTCATTTTTGGTGAAAAATTGTTTTTCTTTGTTGAAATTTCATGTATTTTGTTGAAACTTTGTTTTTTTGGTTTTATTATAGTAAAATTTCGATTTCCTATCAAAATGTTGTTTTTTCATCCAAGGAAGATCAAACTTCTACCTAGAGTGAAGAATTTTCAAGAAAAGATTTGAATTTACGAAAAAAAAAAATTTCTCCGAAGACAAAAAATCACCCAAATTGTTGAATTTTCAACAGAAAAGTTAATTTTCAACTAAAGAGTTGAATTTTCAACCCAAAAATACGAATTTTCAACAAAACATTTGAATTTTCAACCAAAAAGGATGTCTTAATTTAGTTTGCATTGAAATGAAGAAACAAAAAAGGGAAGATAGACTAAAGAATTACAGTTTAAATAAACATTGAGTGTTATTTTTTAAGATTTTAATATATTAGGTTGGAAAATTAAATCTGGGCTATAAAAAAAGTGTTTGTCGGACTACGTAAAATTTTAGACCACGAACTAAATCTAGTTTAAATAAAAAGAAAAGTTAAAAATGAACGAAATTTTAACTAAAGAAGCTTTTCTACACTAGCTGCTTTCCTTCATATTGACCTCTCAAATCTGTCCAGAAAGTATCCGATATTTCACCAGAAATTGCTGAATAAGCTGCGATGAATGGTCAGGTGCGTTGTCCTGGTGAAAGACCCTGTTGCCACTTTTCCGCAAATCAGGCTCAAAATTTCCGAAATAATAGTTCCTGAAATCCCGAGGTCTTCTTCTATTCTATCTCTCTCACTGTTCCACATTTTTGATCTACTCTTTGCTCGATGAGTTCCGTCATCCTGAAAACGTAGCGTACATATTTAAACGTTTACGCAACTGCGTACAAACTGCCAGAAATCCCAGGGAGCCAGGTCAGGAATGTATGGTCGCTGCCGAAGTTGTCCAAGGTCGTGTTTCACCAGAAATTGCTGAATAATCTGCGACGAATGGCTAAAGTTTCGCAGAACCGTGTAACTTATCAGGGGGTCTTACAGAGATCTCCCCCGATAGTTAAATACCTGTTTTTGACAATAGCACAACCAGGCACAAAGTTTTATGGTCGCTGTCGAAGTTGTCTAAGGCCGTGTTTCGCCAGAAGTTGCTGAATAACCTGCGATGAGTTGGCTAAAGATTCGCAGAACCGTGTAACTTATCACGGGTTCTCACAGAGGTCTCCCTCAATAGTTAAATACCAGTTTTTGACAATAGCACAACTAGACACAAAGTTTTATGGCCACTGTCAAAGTGGTCTAAGGCCGTGTTTCACCAGAAATTGCCGAATAATCTGTGGTAAATACAGTAATAATATTTCCCGGATAGATCTCGTGTTCAACTGTTTCAGTGAATTCTATCGCCGCGATACTCTTCAATAGTGCCGGAATTCCTCCTCGAAAATGTTTAAAATGACTCCAAGCCGTGATGAATGCTCAGGCTTCCACTCCTCGCTTTTCCGGCTCTAACATCACGAACACCGCGAGCGAAGTAATACCAACGAGCATTCATCCTCTTCTCTGCAAGCAGTTTGTTAGCTGGCCATTTTTCTAAAAGTACGGCTTCCTCGCAATTCTTATTTTGTCGGTAAAATGGCGCGAGTCTCGGAAGCTTTCTGAAAAACGAGAGCCAAGAGTAAGCCAGAGTTGTTGGAAGGAAGGAAGGAAGAAAAGCTGGAACGGGACGATGGGTGTTTGGTGGTATAAGGTCGGACTCCCTTGCTGGAATAAAACAAATGAGGAATTTCCGCGAGTACGCTGCACTCAGCTGAAAATAGGGAAGACGAAACAGGATAGTGGAATCGTGATGCTGGTTGGGGGGAGGGGGAGGGGGTTCAGAGAGTCGATGAAAACAATTCGTACAACCCTTCCTCGCCTCGCTGCGCCCTTCTCTCGGACAGACTAGCATTTACAATCGCCCTGGAATTTGCGATTGCAAGATTCCATCGAGAGCGACGAGCGCCGATCCGTAAATGTAAGGTGCACCCCAAGGGACGACCGGGTTACTGCGGAAAAAGGCCATGCGTCAGGAATATAAAAATATATATCCGCGTCCCGGGAATCTATAAGGTACGAGGTCAGCCCACCTGATAAGATGAGTACGTGGAGAAAAAAATTGGTGTTATCGGTGAATCCATTTTTTTTTAAGGGCTGCGAGGGAGAAACAACTCTGGTGATCAACTGGACCAGCTGAGTCCAGACAAAAGATAGTTGTGACAATAATGATTTAAGTCAGATAGTTGTGGCAATAATGATTTAAGTCAATAGATATTCGAGGTAATAGTGAATCGAGGTAATTTATTGTTGAGGCAATAGATAGTGAATGTTATAAATAGTCGAGGTAATAGTGAGTCGAGGCAATACATTGATGTGGCAATAGAAAATCGAGGCAGTAGAAAGTGAAAGTAATTAACAGTAGAGGCAATAGACAGAGACGGATAGTGGATTTGGTACATTGTTTGGGCAATAGTTAGTCAAACTAATAGTGAGTCCAGGCAAAAGATAGTTGTGGCAAAAATAATTTAAGTCAATAGATAGTCGAGGTAATAGTGAATCGAGGCAATATATTGTTGAAGCAATAGATAGTGAAAGTTATAAATAGTCGAGGCAATATACGGAGAAAGTAATAGGTAGTGAAAGCAATAAGTAGTCAGGGCAATAGTGAGTTGAGGCAATATATAGACAGAGGAAGTAACAGATAGTGGATGTGATATATTGTTTGGGCAATAGTTAGACGAATTATTATCGAGTTCATGCAATAGATAGTTTTGGCAATAATGATTTAAGTCGGTGGATAGTCGAGGTAATAGTGAATCGAGGCAATTTATTGTTGAGGCAATAGATAGTGAAAGTTTTAAATAGTCGAGGTAATATACAGACAGAGTAAGTAATAGATAGTGGAGGTAATAGATTGTTTGGGCAATAGTTAACCAAATTAATAGTGAGATAGTTGTGGCAATAATGATTTGAGTCAGTAGATAGTTGTGGCAATAATGATTTAAGTCAATAGATAGTCGAGGTAATAGTGAATCGAGGCAATTTATTGTTGAGGCAATAGATAGTGAAAGTTATAAATAGTCGAGGCAATATAAGGACAGAGGAAGTAACAGATAGTGGAGGTAATAGATTGTTTGGGCAATAGTTAACCAAAGTAATAGTGAGAAAATTGTGGCAATAATGATTTAAGTCAATAGATAGTTGTGGCAATAATGATTTAAGTCAATAGATAGTCGAGGTAATAGTGAATCGAGGCAATATATAGTTGAGGCAATAGATAGTGAAAGTTATAAATAGTCGAGGCAATATACGGAGAAAGTAATTGGTAGTGGGGGCAATAAGTAGTTAAGGCAATATTGAGTTGAGACAATATATAGACAGAGGAAGTAATAGATAGTGGATGTGATATATTGTTTAGACAATAGTTAGTCGAATTATTAACGAGTTCATACAATAGATAATTGTGGCAATAATGATTTAAGTCAGTAGATAGTCGAGGTAATAGTGAAGCGAGGCAATATATTGTTGAGGCAATAGATAGTGAAAGTTATAAATAGTCCAGGCAATATACGGAGAAAGTAATAGGTAGTGGGGGCAATAATCAGTTGTGGGAATATTGAGTGGTTTTAAATTTACATTGAAAGTATTCATTATAGTAAGGAAGAAATGAAGAATCTTAGAAAGAAATATTTATGAGAACGATGTTAAACATATCAAAAATAAATGTTTAATCTTTCCCCTATTTTCCCCTTTTTCGTGAGAAAATCACCCTATTTCCCCTTTTTTGAGCTTCTTTTTCGCCGTGATCCCTGCATTCAGGTAATCCGGTAATCCACTTATAATTCGATATAATCCACTTGTAGTTCAGACTTTTTCAGAGTAATTTACTTCCAATCCATGTAATTAGAATTAATTTAGGTAATCAAAGTAATCCACTCTTAAATCAAATTAATCGATATTATTATCCACAGTGATCCACTAGTAACTCACGGAGGTAGGATTTATTGAGGTAATCCAATTGTAATCCAGTTCTAACACAAAGTAATCAAATTTTAATTCAGCTTAATCCACATGTAATTCATGACAATCTACTGATAATCCATGTAATTCGAAATAAATTTACGTAGGTAATCCAAATAGCTTTTAACTATTTTAGTTGAAAGTTGAACAGTTTCTTAAAAATTTGTTTTTTAGTGAAAAATTAATTTTTTTAACTGAAAGTTTAACTATTTCATTTTTGTTGAATTTTTCTTAGTTGAAAATTCAACAATTTTTTTTTAAATTTGTCTCCCTTGGTAAAAAATTCTTCTTCTTTGAAAATTCATAATTTTGGTTGAAGATTTAACTATTTGGTAAATGATTAATATGCTTTGTAGAATATTCAACAATATTGTTAAAAAATAAATTAAGCAATATTGTTAAAAAGCTATTTTTGGTGAAAATTCAAGATTTTTGTGGAAAATTCGTGTTTTTGGGTTGAAGATTAAACTATTTCAGAAGGAAATGATGTCTTTGATTGAAAATTTAATATAGTGTTGAAAATTCGTATTTTTTTGTGATGAATTAATTTTTTAACTGAAAATTTAACTATTCCATTTTTAGATAAAAATGTATCTTTTTGGAGTTGAGAAGTCAACTACTTGGTTGAAATGTTAACTACCTTGTTGAAACTTTCGGAATAACTGAAAATTTCTGAAGTTTTGAATAGTATAGTTAATGGATAATTGGGGCAATATATTGTCGTTGAAAGTAATAGATTGTAGAGGCAATAGAAATAGGAAGTATGAGATATTGGAGACAATAGATAGTGGAGGGAATAGTGAGTTGAGGCCATACATTGTTGTGGCAATAGAAAATCGAGGAAGGTGAAAGTGAACGTAATAAATAGTAGAGACAATAGATAGAGGAAGTAATATATAGTGGAAGTGATAGATTGTTTGGGCAATAGTTAGACAAAATAATAGTCAATCCAAGCAAAATATAGCTGTGGCAATAATGATTTAGGTCAATAGATAATCGAGGTAATAGTGAATCGAGGCAATATATTATGGAGGCAATATATACTGAATGTTATAAACAGTCGAGGTAATAGTGAATCAAGGCACTATATTGTTGAGGCAATATATAGTGAATGTTATAAACAGTCGAGGTAATAGTGAATCGAGGCAATGTATTGTTGAGGCAATAGATTGTGAATGTTATAAATAGTCGAGGTAATAGTGAATCGAGGCAAAATATAGTTGTGGCAGTAAGAATTTAAGTCAATAGATAGTCGAGGTAATAGTGAATCGAGGAATTATATTGTTGAGGTAATAGATAATGAAAGTTATAAATAGTCGAGGTAATATACGGAGAAAGTAATAGGTAGTGGATGCAATAAGTAGCTGCGGCAATATGTAGTGAATGTTATAAATAGTTGAGGTAATAGTGAAATGAGGCAATATATTGTTGAGGCAATATATAGTGAATGTTATAAATAGTCGAGGCAA
>CAKNWT010325300.1:0-13639 GCA_932066315.1 Andricus coriarius | reverse complement strand
TTTGAACTCGAAAAAAAGTTTATAAAGACGTTCATTTGATCGATTTTCTGATCTTGTTACACGAAGCGTAGTCTTAAATATCTATTCCGGCGGCAGTTACCCCACTCAAAAAAATGTTTCTATGACAATGCAATTAATAAATATTTTTTACTCGAAAAAAAGTGTATAAAGGCCTTCATTTGGGCGATTTTGTGATTTTGATACACTAAGGGTAGTTTTTAATATCTATCTCGGCGGCACTTACCCCACTGAAAAAACTTGTTGTATGAAAAAGTAATTCATTTTTATTTTTAAATCGAAAAGAGTGTATACCGGCCTAAATTTGAACGATTTTGTGATGGCTCACTGAGGGTGGTTTTAAATATCTATTCCAGAGGCACTTGACCCACTCGAAAAACTTGTTCTATGACAGCGTAATTTAATACTATTTTTAACTGGAAAAAAAGTGCATGAAGGCCTTCATTTTGATGATTGTGTGATGGTGATACACTAAGGGTGGTTTTAAATATCTATTCCGGGGGCATCTTCCCCATTCAAAAAACATGTTCTATGGAAAGATAATTTAATACGATTTTCAACTCGAAAAAAAAGTGTATAAAGGCCTTCATTTTGACGATTTTGTGATGGTGATACAATAATTGTGGTTTTAAATATCTATTCCGGCGTCACTTATCTCACTCCAAAAACTTGTGCTGTGAAAAGGTAATTTAATACTATTTTTGACTCGCAAAATGTGTATGAGGGCCTTCATTTGGGCGATTTTGTGGTGGTTATACACTAAGGGTGGTTTTAAATATCTATTCCGGCGTCACTTATCTCACTCAAAAAACTTGTGCTGTGAAAAGGTAATTTAATACTATTTTTAACTCAAAAAAATGTGTATAAAAGCCTTCATTTGGACCATTTTGTGATTTAAAAACACTAACGGTGGTTTTTAATATCTATCACGGCGGCACTTAACCTACTGAAAAAACTTGTTCTATGAAAAGATGATTATTAACTATTTCTAGCTCGAAAAAAAGTGTATAATGGCCTTCCTTTGGGCGATTTTGTGATGGTGCTACACAAAGGGTAGTTTTAAATATCTATTCCGGCGACAGTTACCCCACTCAAAAAACTTGTTCAATGACAAGGTATTTTATAGCTATTTTTAACTCGAAAAAAGTATGTATAAAGGCCCTCATTTGGACGATTTTGTGATTTTTTATATGCTAAGGGTGGTTTTAAATATCTATTCCGGCGGCACTTTCCCCACGCAAAAAACTTGTTCTATGAAAAGTTAATTTAATACCATTTTTAACTGGAAAAAAGTGTATAAGGGCCTTCATTTGGGCGATTTTGTGATGGTGATACTCGAAGGGTGGTTTTAAATATCTATTCCAGCGGCACTTACCCCAGTTAAAAAACTTGTTGTATGACAAGGTAATTTAATAATATTTTTAACTGGAAAAAAGTGTATAAAGGCCTTCATTTGGGCAATTTTGTGATGGTGATACACTAAGGGTGGAGTTGAATATATATTTCGGCGGCACTTACCCCATTGAAAAAACTAGTTCTATGACAAGGTAATTTAATACTATTTTTACTCGAAAAAAAGTGTATAAAGGCCTTCAGTTGGACGATTTTGTGATTTTGAAACACGAAGGTTGTTTTTTAATACCATTCCGGCGGCACTTACCCCACTCAAAATCTTGTTCTATGACAAGGTAATTTAGTACTATTTTTAACTCGACAAAAGTGTATTAGGGGCTTCATTTGGGCGAATTTGTGATAGTGATACACTAAGGGTTGTTTTAATTATCCATTCTGGCAACACTTAGCCTACTCAAAAAACTTGTTCTATTGCAAGGTAATTTAATACTAGTTTTGAATCGAAAAAAGTGTATTAAGGCCTTCATTTGGGCGATTTTGTGATAGTGATACACTAAGGGTGGTTTTAAATATCCATTCCGGCAACACGTAGCCCACTCAAAAAACTTGTTCTATGGCAAGGTAATTTAATACTAGTTTTAACTCGAAAAAAGAGTGTATGAAAGCCTTCATTTGGACGATTTTATGATGGTGATACGCTAAGTGTAGTTTTAAATATCTATTCCGTCGGCTTTTACCCTACTAAAAAAACTTTTTCTATGACAAGGTAATTTAATACTATTTTTAACTCGAAAAAAGAGTGTATAAAGGCCGTCATTTGGACGATTTTGTGATCGTGATACACTACGTGTAGCTTTAAACATCTATTCCGGCGTTACTTGCCTCACTCAAAAAACTTGTTCTACGAGTAGGTAATTTGATACTATTTTTAACTCGAAAAAAGTGAATTAAGGCCTTCATTTGGGCGATTTTGTGATGGTGATACACAAAGGGTGGTTTTAAATATCCATTCCGGCAACACTTACCCCACTCAAAAAACTTGTTGTATGGCAAGGTAATTTAATACTATTTTTAATCCGAAAAAAGAGTGTATAAAGGCCGTCATTTGGACGATTTTGTGATTTTTTATAGAATAAGGGTGGTTTTAAATATCTTTTCCGGCGGCACTTACCCCACTCGAAAAACTTAGTATATAAAAAGTTAATTTAATATTATTTTTAACAGGAAAAAAGTGTATAAGGGCCTTCATTTGGGCGATTTTGTCATGGTGATACAATAAGGGTGGTTTTAAATACCTATTCCATCGATACTTACCCTAGCAAAAAAACTAGTACTATGAAAAGGTAATTTAATAGTATTTTTAGCTCGAAAAAAGTGTATAAAGGCGTTCATTTGAACGATTTTGTGATCGTGATACACTAAGAGTAGTTTTAAAGATCTATTCCGGCGGCACTTACCTCACTCAAAAAACTTGTTCTATGACTAATTACTTTGATGCTATGTTTAATTTGAAAAAAAGTGTATAAAGGCCTTCAGTTGGGCGATTTTGTGATGGTGATACACTAGGGGTGGTTTTCAATATCTATTCCGGCGGCACTTACCCCACTCAAAAAACTTATTCTATGACAAGGTAATTCAGTACTATTGTTAACTCTAGAAAAAGTGTATAAAGGCCTTCATTTGGATGATTTTGTGATTTTTGATAGACCAAGGGTGGTTTTAAATATCTATTCCGGCGGCACTTACCCCACTCAAAAAACTTGTTCTGTGAAAAGGTAATTTAATACTATTTTCAACTCGAAAACAAAAAAGTATAAAGGCCTTCAATTGGACGATTTTGTGATGTTGATACACTAAGGGTGGTTTTAAATATCTATGCCGGCAGCACTTACCACACTGAATAAACTTGTTCTATGAAAATTTAATTTTATAATATTTTTAACTCGAAAAAAAAGTGTATAAAGTCCTGAATTTGGACGATTTTGTAATGGAACTACACTAAGGGTGGATTCAAATATCTATTCCGACGGTACTTACCCCACTCAAAAAACTTTTTCTATGAACAGTTGATTTAATACTATTTTTAACTCAAAAAAAGTACATTAAAGCCTTCATTTTGGCGATTTTGTGATGGTGATACACTAAGGGTGATTTTAAATGTCCATTCCGTCGGCACTTACCCCACTTAAAAAACTGGTTCTATGACTAGGTAATTTAATACTATGTTAAATCTAGAAATAGTGTATAAAGCCCCTCATTTGGACGATGGTGTGATTTTTTGTAGACGAAGGGTGGTTTTAAATATCTTTTCCGGATGCACTTACTCCACTCAAAAAACTTGTTCTATGAAAAGGTAACTTAATACTATATTTAAATCGAAAAAAGTGTATAAAGGCCTTAATTTGGACGATTTGTTGGAGGTGATACACAAAGGGTGATTTTAAATATCCATTCCATTCGCACTTACCCCACTCAAAAACTTCTTCTATGACAAGGGAAATCAATAAAATATTTAACTCGAAGAAAAAGTGTATAAATGCCATCATTTGGATGATTTTGTGATGGTGATACTCAAAGGGTGGTTTTAAATATCCATTCCGTCGGCATTTACCCCACTTAAAAAACTGGTTCTATGACTAGTTAATTTAATACTATTTTAAATCGAGAAAAAGTGTATAAAGCCCTTCATTTGGACGATTGTGTGATTTTATATAGACTAAGGGTGGTTTTAAATATCTATTCCGGATACACTTACTCCACTCAAAAAACTTGTTCTATGACACGGTAATTTAATACTATTTTTAACGAGAAAAGAAGTGTATAAAGGCCTTCACTTGGGCGATTTTGTGATGGTGATACACTAAGGGTAGTTTTAAATTTCTATTTCGGCGGCACTTATACAATTTAGAAAACTTGTTCTATGACACGGTAATTTAATACTGTTTTTATCTCGAAAAAGAGTGTATTAAAGCATTCATTTGGGCGAGTTTGTGATAGCGATACAATAAGTGTAGTTTTAAATATCCATTCCAGCGGCACTTACCCCACTCAAAAAACTTGTTCTATGAAAAGGTAATTTAATACTATTTTTAAGTCGCAAATAGTGTATAAAGGCCTTAATTTGGACGATTTTTTGAAGGTTATACACTAAGGGTGTTTTTAAATATCTATTCCGGCCGCACTTACCTCACTCAAAAAACTTGTTCTATGTCACGGTAATTTAATACTATTTTTATCTCGAAAAAGAGTGTATCAAAGCCTTCATTTGGGCGATTTTGTGATGGGGATACACTAAGTGTAGTTTGAAATATCCATTCCAGCGGCACTTAGCCCACTCAAAAAACTTGTTCTATGACAAGGTAATTTAATACTATATTGAACTCGAAGAAATAGTGTATAAAGGCCTTCAATTGGACGATTATGTGATTTTAATAGACTGAGGGTGGTTTTAAATATCCATTCCGGCGGCACTTACCCCACTTAAAAAACTTGTTCTACGACAAGGTAATATAATACTATATTTAGCTCGAAGAAAAGGTGCATAAAAGCCTTCATTTGGGTGATTTTGTGATGAAGGTACACTGAAGGTGGTTATAAATATCCATTCCGTCGGCAATTACCCCACTCAAAAAACTGGTTCTATGACTAGGTAATTTGATACTATTTTAAATCGAGAAAAAGTGTATAAAGCCCTTCATTTGGACGATTTTGTGATTTTTATAGACGAAGGGTGGTTTTAAATATCTATTCTGGATGCAATTACTCCACTCAAATAACTTGTTCTATGAAAAGGTAACTTAATACTATTTTCAAATCGAAAAAAGTGTATAAAGGCCAGCATTTGGGTGATTTTGTGATCGTGATACACTAAGTGTGGTTTTAAATATCTATTCCGACAGCACTTACCCCACTCAAAAAACTTGTTCTATGATAGGGTAATTTAAGAGTATTTTTAGCTCGAAAAAAAGTGTATAAAGGCGTTCATTTGAACGATTTTGTGATGGTGATACACCAGTGGTAGTTTTAAATATCTATTCCGGCGGCAGTTACACCACTCAAAAAACTTGTTCTACGACAAGGTATTTTAATACTATTTTTAAATCGAAAAAAGTGCATTAAACCCTTCATTTAGGCTATTTTGTGATGGTGATACACTAAGGGTGGTTTTAAATATCCATTGCGGGGCAGTTCCCCACCTAAAGAAATTGTTCTATGACAAGGTAATTGAATGCAATTTCTAATTCGAAAAAAAGTGTATAAAGGCCTTCTTTTGGGCGATTTTGTGATGGTGATACACTAAGGATAGTTTTAAATATCTATTCCGGCGACAGTTACCCCACTAAAAAAACTTGTTCAATGACAATGTATTATATTACTATTTTTAACTCGAAAAAAGTATGTATAAAGGCCCTCATTTGGACGATTTTGTGATTTTTTATATACTAAGGGTGGTTTTAAATATCTATTCCGGCGGCACTTTCCCCACGCAAAAAACTTGTTCTATGAAAAGTTAATTTAATACTATTTTTAACTGGAAAAAAGTGTATAAGGGCCTTCATTTGGGCGATTTTGTGATGGTGATACTCTAAGGGTGGTTTTAAATATCTATTCCAGCGGCACTTACCCAAGTTAAAAAACTTGTTGTATGACAAGGTAATTTAATACTATTTTTAACTGGAAAAAAGTGTGTAAAGGCCTTCATTTGGGCGATTTTGTGATGGTGATACACTAGGGGTGGAGTTAAATATCTATTTCGGCGGCACTTACCCCACTGAAAAAACTAGTTCTATGATAAGGTAATTTAATACTATGTTTACTCGAAAAAAAGTGTATAAAGGCCTTCATTTGGACGATTTTGTGATTTTGAAACACGAAGGTTGTTTTTTAATACCTATTCCGGCGGCACTTACCCCACTCAAAATCTTGTTCTTTGACAAGGTAATTTAGTACTATTTTTAACTCGAAAAAAGTTTATTAAGGGCTTCATTTGGGCGATTTTGTGATAGTGATACACTAAGGGTTGTTTTAATTATCCATTCCGGCAACACTTAGCCCACTCAAAAAACTTGTTCTATGGCAAGATAATTTAGTACTAGTTTTGAATCGAAAAAAGTGTATTAAGGCCTTCATTTGGGCGATTTTGTGATAAAGATACACTAAGGGTGGTTTTAAATATCCATTCCGGCAACACGTAGCCCACTCAAAAAACTTTTTCTATGGCAAGGTAATTTAATACTAGTTTTAACTCGAAAAAAGAGTGTATGAAAGCCTTCATTTTGGCGATTTTGTGATTTTTTATATACTGATGATGGTTTTAAATATCTATTCCGGCGGCACTTACCCCACGCAAAAAACTTGTTCTATGAAAAGTTAATTTAATACTATTTTTAACTGGAAAAAAGTGTATTAAGGCCTTCATTTGGGTGATTTTGTGATGGTGATACACTGGGGGTAGTTTTAAATATCTATTCCGGCGGCACTTACCCCAATCAAAAGACTTGTTCTATGACTACGTAATTTGATACTATTTTTAACTCGAAAAAAGTGTATAAAGGCGCATATTTGGACGATTTGGTGATGATGGTACACTAAGGGTGGTTTTAAATATCTATTTCGCCGGCACTTACCCCACTCAAAAAACTTGTTCTATGACAGGGTAATTTAATACTATTTTAGCTCGAGAAAAAGTGTATAACGACTTTCATTTGGACGATTTTGTGATTTTTTATAGACTGAGGGTGGTTTTAAATATCTATTCCGGAGGCACTTAATCCACTCAAAAAACGTGTTCTATGAAAAGGTATTTCAATACCATTTTTAACTACAAAAAAAGTGTATAAAGGCCTTCATTTGGACGATTTTGTGATTTTGAAACACAAAGGTTGTTTTTTAATACCTATTCCGGCGGTACTCATCCCACTCAAAATCTTGTCCTATGGCAAGGTAATTTAGTACTATTTTTAACTCGAAAAAAGTGTATAATGGGCTTCATTTGGGCGATTTTGTGATAGTGATACACTAAGGGTGGTTTTAATTATCCATTCCGGCAACACTTGGCCCAGTCAAAAAACTTATGCTATGACAAAGTAATTTAATACTATTTTTAACTCGAAAAAAGTGTATAAAGGCCTTCAGTCGGGCGATTTTGTGATGATGATACACTAAGGTTGGTTTTCAATATCTATTCCGGCGGCACTTACATCACTCAGAAAACTTGTTCTATGACACGGTAATTTAATACTATTTTCAACTAGAAAAAAAGTTTATAAAGGGACAGTAGCGGAGAAAGGCTAGAGGTGCTTATCGCCTCGGCTTATTTCCCTGGCAATGCCGGGACCTCCGCCTCCTACAGAGGTGGAGACTCTAATTCGGCTCTGTCAGGAGAATAAAATCCCTCTGGTGTTGGGATGTGATGCAAACTCTCACCACACGGTGTGGGGAAGCACAAACATCAACGACAGAGGGAGACATTTAATTGAATATATAGCAGGCACAGAACTGGAGATTCGGAATCGGGGTGATACTCCCACATTCCAGACTAAAAACAGGAGTGAGGTTCTCGATTTGACTCCATGTTCGGGTGCACTGAGGAGCAGGGTAGTGGACTGGAGAGTCTCCGATGAGGAGTCTCTCTCGGACCACAAATATATCGTGTTTAGATTAACCCTAGGAAAACCGGTGGTTTCGAACATCAGAAACCTCAGAAATACACTTTGGGACTCGTATAAAGAGGAACTCAAAGGGAGGCTTGCGGAATTTCCCACAAGCTATGGTACCATTGATCAGTTAGAGCACGCCGGAGATTTTCTGCGAAGGGCTCTGACTACATCATGTGAGAACAATTGCCCTACAAGCACAATTAAGTCTAGGAAGGGAGCAGAATGGTGGAATACCCACCTGGAAAGACTCCGTAAGAGGACAAGAATGTTGTGCAATAGGGCGAATAGAACTAAAGTGCCTTCGGACTGGAACATCTATAAGACGGCCCAGTCTGAATAAAATAAAAATATAAGAAAGTATAAGCGGGAAGGTTGGAGGGACTTCTGCGAGGAATCGAAAAACATTCCAGAAGCAGCGAAGCTGCACAAGATCCTTGCGAAAAATCCGGAAGCTCGGCTCGGGCTCATAAGGCTCGATAATGGTGAGTTTGCCGAAGACGAAGAAGTAACGCTGAATCACCTGATGGAGGTTCACTTCCCGGGTTTTCACAGAATCCGAACCGACCAAGAGGAGGAAGGCTGGGGCCAAGAGGTGGTGAGGGCCGACTGGAATTTCGCCTCTAAGGTCGCTGATTACAAGAAGTTGGAATGGGCCATAGGGTCCTTCTGTCCTTTTAAATCACCAGGGGTGGACGACATTTATCCAGCGCTTTTACAAAAAGGCATGGAGTTGGTCGTCCCTCATCTAACGAAATTATTTAGGGCAAGTACAGCTCTTAAACACGTGCCATCGGCATGGAAGGATGGCAGAGTGGCCTTCATACCCAAAGCTGGGAGGGAGGGTTACACTGCTGCAAAAGATTTCCGACCAATCAGCCTAACGTCTTTTATCCTGAAGACTTTGGAGAGGCTGGTCGAGAGATACACTGGGATGAAGTGCTCTTGGCCTCCCCGGTGCATAGAGGGCAGCATGCTTTTCAGGCAGGCTGCTCGGTAGAAACTGCGCTTCATGCTGTTGTGGAAAAATTGGAGCAGCAGTTGGAACCAAAGGGGTATGCTGTGGGCGCTTTCTTGGATATAGAGGGTGCTTTCAGCAATACTCCTCCAGAAGTCATCTGCAGAGAGGCTCTGAGATGTGGCGTGCCGGACCAGCTTGTACGCTGGATAGGAAGCATGCTACGTCGGAGAAGACTCGAAGCCAGATGAGGTGAGGGCCTAGTAAGGGGAATAGCTCCGCGGGGATGCCCACAGGGGGTGTCCTGTCGCCCCTCCTGTGGTGTATTGTTGTGGACGGCCTCCTTCGAAGGCTAAATAAAGAGGGGTATTATACTCAGGGATATGCGGATGACTTTATAATCCTAGTCAGGGGGGCTCATCTGGAGACGCTGATGGGTCTTATGAGGTCGGCGCTGCGCATTGTAGAGCTCTGGTGCGATAGCTCAGGGCTCTCGGAAAATCCTGAAAAAACCAACCTGGTCATTTTCACGAAAAAATATAAAATTCTAAAAGTTGACGCTCCTGTATTTTCCGGTGGGAAGCTGACGTTTTCAGATTCGGTTGAATATCTGGGAGTAATCGTAGATAGCAAGCTGAACTGGGCAAAGCACCTGGAGACACAATGCAGGAAGTTTCTCATGACTTTTTGGATGTGCAGGAGAGCCTTTGGGTTGTCGTGGCGTCTAGGGCCTAAAATGCTTGCATGGCTCTACTCTGCTGTCCTAAAACCCAGGATCCTACATTCAGCCGTGGTCTGGTGGCCACGGGCGGAACTCAACACAATGCAGGACAGGCTGCGAAGATTACAAACTCTAGCATTTAGGGGTTTGACTGGAGCAATGAGGACTACGCCCACAGCGGCGATAGGATTCATGCTCTGTGAAGAACCCCTACATGTTGCGATAACCGCTAGAGCGGCACACGCGATGGGCTACCTGGTAAGAGCAAAAAGATTTTGTCATGGTGATACACTAATTAGTAGTTTAAAATATCTATTCCGGATGCACTTACTCCACTCAAAAAACTTGTTCCATGACACGGTAATTTAATACTATTTGTAACTAGAAAAGAAGTGTATAAAGGCCTTCACTTGGACGATTTTGTGATGGTGATACACTAAGGGTAGTTTTAAATTTCTATTCCGGCGGCACTTATACAATTTAGAAAACTTGATCTATGACACGGTACTTTAATACTGTTTTTATCTCGAAAAAGAGTGTATTAAAGCCTTCATTTGGACGATTTTGTGATGGGGCTACACTAAGTGTAGTTTTAAATATAAATTCCAGCGGCACTTAGCCCACTCAAAAAACTTGTTCTATTACAAGGTAATTTAACACTATATTGAACTCGAAGAAATAATGTATAAAGGCCTTCAATTGGACGATTATGTGATTTTTATAGACTAACGGAGGTTTTAAATATCTATTCCGGCAACACTTGCCCCACTCAAAAAACTTGTTATGTGAAAAGGTAATTTAATACTATTTTCAACTCGAAAAAAATGTATAAAGGCCTTCTATTGGACGATTTTATGATGGTGATACACTAAGGGTGGTTTTAAAACTCCATTCCGGCGGCACTTACCCCACTTAAATAACTTGTTCTACGACAAGGTAATTTAATACTATGTTTGGAAGATTTTGTGATTTTTATAGACGAAGGGTGGTTTTAAATATCTATTCTGGATGCAATTACTCCACTCAAAAAACTTGTTCTATGAAAAGGTAACTTAATACTATTTTTAAATCGAAAAAAGTGTATAAAGGCCATCATTTGGGTTATTTTGTGATCGTGATACGCAAAGGGTGGTTTTAAATATCCATTCCGTGGGAACTTACCCTACTAAAAGCTTCTTCCACGACAAGGTAATTTAATACTATATTTAACTCGAAAAAAGTGTATAAAGGCGTTCAGTTGAACGATTTTGTGATCGCGATTTTGTGATGATGATACCCTAAGTGTAGATTTTAGCTCGAGAAAAAGATATAAAGACCCTCATTTGGACGATCTTGTGATTTGTTATAGACTAAGGGTGGTTTTAAATATCTATTCCAGAGGCACTTACTCCACTAAAAAAACTCATTCTATGAAAAGGTAATTTAATAACATTCTTAACTGGAAAAAAAGTGTATAAAGGCCTTCATTTGGACGATTTTGTGATGGTGACACACTAAGTGTAGTTTTATATATCGATTCCGGCGGCACCTACCCCACTCAAAAAACTTGTTCTATGACAAGGTAATTTAATATTATTTTTAATCGAAAAAAGTGTATAAAGGCCTTAATTTGGACGATTAGTTGAAGGAGATACACTTCGGGTGATTGTAAATATCCATTCCATCGGCACTTACCCCACTCAAAAAACTTCTTCTATGACAAGGCAATTTAATACTATATTTAACTCGAAGAAAAAGTGTATAAAGGCGATCATTTGGGTGACTTTGTGATAATGATACAGTAAGGGTCGTTTTAAATATCCATTCCGTCGGCACTTAGCCTAATAAAAAAACTTCTTCTGCGACAAAGTAATTTAAGACTATTTTTAACTCGAAAAAAGTGCATAAAGACGTTCATTTGAAAGATTTTGTGATTTAGAAACACTAAGGGTGGTTTTTAATATCTATCCCGGCGGCACTTACCCCAATGAAAAAACTTGTTCTATGAGAAGTTGACTTATTACTATTTTTTACTCGAAAAAAGTGTGTAAAGGCTTTCTTTTTGGCGATTTCGTGACGGTGATACACTAAGCGTGCTTTGAAATATCTATTCCGGCGGCACTTAGTCCACTTAAAAAACTTTTCCTATGACGAAGTAATTTAATACTAATATATTTTTAAGTCGACGCAAAAGTGTATAAAGGCCTTCACTTGGGCAATTTTGTAATGTTGATACACTAAGGGTGGTTTTAAATATGTATTCCGGCCGCACTTAGTCCACTGAAAAAACTTTTTCTATGATGAGGTAATTTAATACTATTTTGAACTTGAAAAAAAGTGTATAAAGGACTTCATTTGGGCGATTTTCTGATGGTGATACACTAAGTGTGTTTTTAAAAATATATTCCGGCGGCACTTAGTCCACTCAAAAAACTTTTTCTATGACGAGGTAATTTAATACTAGTTTTAACTCGAAAAAAGAGTGTATGAAGGCCTTCATTTGGACGATATTGTGATGGTGATACGCTAAGTGTAGTTTTAAATATCTATTCCGTCGGCACTTGCCCTACTAAAAAAACTTGTTCTATGACAAGGTAATTTAATACTATTTTTAACTGGAAAAAAGAGTATAAAGGCCTTCATTTGGGCGATTTTGTGATGGTGATACATTAAGGGTGGTTTTAAGTATGTTTGAGTAATGATCAGGCACTTATTTTCTAGTGGAGCGTATTGGGGTTCAAATAACCACAGCCAAATTTTAGTTGCAAAGGAAAGAGTTTATTCTATGGCATAAAAAACCTCCACTCGGTGAGTGGAGGAAAATGCCGAAATTCAAATTGTAATCACAAGAGTAAGTCAGAAATTACCTCATCCATACAGTGGTGAACACAAATAATCCAACCTGAGACTCGTTGACAATAGTGGGATGACAACCAGTCCGCCATACCGTAATCCACTCAAATGGCAGATGCACATAATCCAAACTTGAGAATCGTTCACATGATATATTAATCCACACAAATGCAGATGCACATAATCCAAACTTGAGAATCGTTCACATGATATATTAAGCCACACAAATGCAGATGCACATAATCCAAACATGAGACTCGTTCATACTGGCAAAACGGAACCTCCTACCACAAAGGGTCAACTTGTACTGTACTTTTAAGAAAATAATAGTTATAAAACTGAAAACAAATTCCTGATCCAATTACATATAAAGTCGTGGGAAAAGGTTCCATTCTACCTGCTCGGTGCTGACCTTCGAGCTACGCGCAGAGCTTACAGTTTTATTTCAGGTGCAGCCCCTTTTCCGAGAATGAATAAACTAAAGAGACAATAACTAAGTCAAACTCCCCACAATTTCAGATAACGATAAAAAGCAGCCAAACAAAGTATATATTCCGGCTGCACTTAGTCCACTCAAAAAACTTGTTCTATGACGAGGTAATTAATTACTATTTTCCATTTAAAAAAAAAGTGTAGAAAGGCCTACATTTGGGTGATTTTGTGATGGCGATACACTAAGGGTGGTTTTAAATATCTATTCTGGCTGCACTTAGTCCACTCAAAAAACTTGTTCTATGACGAGGTAATTTAATACTATTTTTATCTCGAAAAAATGTGTATAAAGACGTTCATTTGATCGATCTTGTGATGTTGTTACACTTATAAGCGTAGTCTTAAATATCTATGCCGCCGGCAGTTACCCCACTCAAAAAACTTGTTCTATGACAAGGTAATTTGATACTATTTTTTATTTAAAAAAAAGTGTATAAAGGCCTTCATTTGGCGATTTTGTGATGGTGCTACACTAAGGGTTGTTTTAAATCTCTATTCCGGCGGCACTTAGTCCACTGAAAAAACTTTTTCTACGACGAGGTAATTTAATACTACTTTAAACTTGACAAAAAGTGTATAAAGGACTTCATTTGGGCGATTTTGTGATGG
>CAKNWT010325294.1:22422-44304 GCA_932066315.1 Andricus coriarius | reverse complement strand
TGGGACTTCCCAGAAAAAAATGTATAAAAAAATTTTATTTTCCAGCCGCTTTGAATCTAAAATTATTCGAAAAAATTGTATTTTCTAAATTTAAAGCAGAAAAATAAATATTTTTGAACATTAATTTGCAATTACTTTGCTGGGAAAGAGAGAATACAATATTCACGAATTGCACAAAAAATAAATCAACCCAAATGGATTTTGTACAGTTAGCTGCATCACGAATTAATTAGAATTCTTCGCAATATATGAAATTTTCATCTTGATCTAACATGAGATAGATCAAAATTAAAAATGAAGAAATAAAAGCAGTTTTTCATACGACAAAATAAGGATGACCTGTCGACATTCCCGTCGTAAAATTCATTCTTCTCTTCATATTTGTTCAGTGGGATTCGGTTAATTTAACATCGGGAATCTGAAGTCAGCATATTCACTGGCATATAAAGGATTTAACGCTCTACTATCGACTGAGGACCGACATCCAATCGCATTTTCTTCCTCTGATATATTTTCATCTTTCCAACTCTTTTGGAGAGTGAAGGAGGTAAGGGATCAACCGTCACTTTACGAGCTTGTCATCGATTCCCTTCTGCAGCGCCGACAGAATTCAGATTCGACGTCGTCATAGCTGTAAAGTCGACTTCCACCTTCAACCCCGGTCCAGGTCGTTTCGTTATATCTACATCCACTTATCGTATTATGGAACGCGGACGACAAACAATATCGTTATTGACGTTTCCGCGACGAGCGGAAACTTCTACCTCTTCAACTGATTCTCGCCCTATCAGTCTGCTCTCTCTTTTGTGGGAAATTCTCCACAAATAGGACACTTTTGCCTCCGAAGATTACATTATTATATTAAAAGTATTGAGTGAACATTTAAATTCATATATGCCTTCTTACATAAAATCGAAATTTTTAGGTTGCGTTTCAATTGAAAATTTTCTTTCACCGATATTTACGGACACCTAGACCTAGAGCATTCCAGGGTTGGGCTCCGTACTACATTTGGAATCCCATGAATAGATGTTGTAAGTCGGTAATTTCAGAGTGCGAAAATTAATTCCTCACATTTACTGAAAGCTACATTTATCACAGACACGAACCCTCCAAATGCTTTAAATTTCTGTAAAGTCGGTATCAGGATACTTGGAGTGAATGCAACCTTGCCCTTACACCGGATATTCCAAGGATTTCAATCAAAATTTTTCATTAAAAAAAAAATTGTAATTAATTGCCCTATTACAATCTGTATGCTTTTGAAGTTTTTAATTACGAGTTCGCCGAGTTGTAATGTATTAGTAATAACCATAGTCCTAGAATCCTATTACAGAAAAAACTGAAGTCATCTGAAGTGAATACCAGTTGCGGGTAATTTTCAAGCAGATAAAGTTGAATTTTTTCGCATCGAAACAAAACAAGATTCAATAGAGTTGACGTGGTAACCATTTTCAATGTGGTGGGTAAACCTTAACACGCAAAGGTAATTTTTCTTGTAGGTAAATATCACTCTGAACTCGCTGTAAAGATTACATCTTGTTTTTTTCTTTGGTGTAATGAAAATTTTATAACAACGCGAGTTGAATCGTGACGAAAAACGAAAAAAAATTTTAAGCGAGCCCAGAATCCACAGAGAAGGCGTACCTGAAATTTCTCGAAGCATTGTATTTCATGGTCTTTTCTGCCCTTCTTCTCTTTTTCTTTTTTTTCTGGTCAGCTTCGTCTACAGAAAGATGGCCAAGAAAACTTTTTCACAAACGTTGCAAGGAACCACTCAAAGTTGATTCGTTCCTTGAAGATGAATAATTAAAATATCACCGTCAGCGACACGCTTCGTTTTCTCTTTATTCTAGAAAATTTAAATAAGGATCGATTTCAAAATCGGTTATAAGTTATAAATATCGAACCAAGTCGGGTGCAAGGAAAACATTAAGGATTCTAATTTTATTCAGGGAAATGAGAGAACTGAGTGCGACAGATTGGGATGGCGCGCTGATGAGTGTCTCCGATTTCTCATTAAATCGTTTTAATATTTATAAGTGATGTTACGACTGAAAATCTGAAAAACTAAACCGATTAATTCTGGGCTTTACAAATCAATAGCTAGTTTAATAATGAAAATAATAATGATTTCAAAGACTTATCGAATTTTTAGATTCTCATCAGAGAAGTTTTTAGATTTGTGTAAATTTTTCCCCCCCCCCCCCCCGCCCCCGTTTTTATCAAATGTCCACGTTTTAAGACCTTCGGAACCCAAAAAACAGGTTTTCGAGAATTTGTCTGCCTGTCTGTGGGTATGTATGTATGTATGCATAAGGTGAGTATGGATGTATATATGTGGGTATGCATGTGTGTATGTGAATTTTCAATCTACCAGCGCGATAACTTTCGAAAGCATTGACAGATTGGATTGGGCTTTAGTATACTCTTCAAATGTCCTAAAATGAAGGTCAAGTTCGTTAGCTAACCATTTTGTATAAAAATTTAAAAAAAGTGACCGCATTTAAAAAATTTTTGTAAACACTTTTTTTAAGATTAAAAAAGTCTATGTACGGATGTTCATAGTACTCAAAAAGACGAACAATTTATCCCAATAACATGTTTTTATAAAATCAAAATTACTGGAGTTATAGCATTTACAAAATTCCCTAAAAACAAACGAAAATGAACATTTTAATCCAAAAAACGCACTATATAAATTAAAATATAAAATGAAAAATTCCATTTTGCGGTCAAACTATGTTAGATATGGAAAGAGATGATAAAAACAAAAATTGTGCATTTAAAAAAGATCTACAAATTTGTTATTGATCACTTTTTGATAGGATGCGTAGTTTTTGTTTTATTCGCAAAAAATGGTATGAAAAAAAGTCTGCCCGCAAATGCGGGTACATCCTCATCGTCTTTTTGAGTCCTAATAACATCCATCCATAGAATTTTTAAATATTAAAAAAAATTGTTTTGAAAAATGTTCAAAATGTGCTCACTTATTGAATTTTTATCCAAAATGGCTGGCTAACGAACTTGACCTTCATTTTTGGATACTTAAAGATTAAACCAAAGACCAATACAACAAGTAAATTCTTTTGAAAGTTATCGTGCTAACAAACTAAAAATCTACGGACTGACAGACTAACAGACAGACAGAAAGAATTAATAGACAAAAGTTGCTCACACAAAAAAGAGCTAACAAAATTTGTCATAAATAATTTTTTTAAAGAAGCGTAGTTTTTGTTTTAATCGTAAAAAATATCATTAAAAATCAAAATAATTTTTTTTTGGAAAAACCACACAAGAGACGACAAAAATTAATAGGCAATAGTTGTTCTACCAAAAATGATCTGCAAATTTGTTCTAAACTTTTGTTATAACAATTTTCTTAGAACCACTTTACGCTAGGATGTGTATTTTTGGTTCAAATCGTAAAAAATAGCATTGAAAATAAACAAATTTAATATATGGAAAAACCACACAAGTTGCAATAAAATGTTTAATAACAAAATTGTTTTTTACATTCTCATCAGAGAAGGCATTAGATTTGTGTAAAATTAGACCCCCCGGTTTTTGTCAAATGTCCACGTTTGGAGCTTTAACAAAAGAGAATTCACAATCACCAAATTACAGTTGCTGATGCTTTGAACTTTAAATTTGAAAGGTATGTGCACAAATATAGGAGAAGTACAGGCTTCGAGCGCGCAGAGCGAGGTAAATACATTATCGAGCGCGAAGCGCGAGAACCAACATTCGCGTTTTTTAATATTATTATTATATGGGTCTCATAGTAGGTCTGAAAATGTTGCTAGACTATTATTTTTGTACATTTAAATTTATTAGTAGAAAAACATGCTGCTTTTTCGACCCAGATTCCTGTCACTGACACTTGCCGATATCGAAAATTTTCCATGGTTTGTATTCGTGCTAAATTGGTTTGACTTTATATTAAGCTAAGAGGGATCTGTGTCCAGAACACATCCTGATTATCTACTTCCATTTCGGGATTTAAAATGGTTCGTCTTATATGATAATATCACATTTGTGAGAATCAAAAGTTTTATATTTATTATGTATTATGTTATAATATTAATATTTTAGTAATATCTTTTTCCAAGGAGTCTGACGGAAAGTATTCTGCAAATCAAATATGTACAATTGTACATATAAATGAAATTAAGCTATACTTGATACCCAGAATTGATACAAGAGCATCTCTGTTGATGCAAAAAATTTCAAGTGTAACGAATAAAAAGCTATTTCATCTCTTTAAAAAGTAAAGTCATGCACCAGGGAACATACGTCATAATATGAAATTGCTTCTGGGAAAGTAGCACACCTAGAAATGGAAACAAGTTTTCCGTTGGAACGATATTCTACGCTTCTCTACCATTTTGATATTTTACCTCTTCAAATTCCTGTCTTTCTCTTTGACTTCCTCTTTCAAGTGAACTTTTCTTTATTATCGACAATATGAGCAAGACCTTACATCCGAGGAAGTGTCTTTTTCAAAAGGATGCTCGTATTAGCCTGCTTTATTTCAGATCTTGTTAAACGACATTTTTCTCTGCCTGTTAGAAAAGTGCAATAAAAGTTTGTGAAACGGATAATGAGAAGAAAAATTTGAAAAAAGTATACTGAAAGCAGTGTCTTTATTTCGCGTATTACTCTCACAGTTTCAAAACGTTCAACTATTTTTCTGAGCTTTTTTGCTTGAAGACTGCTCACACTAATCTTGAAGAGTTTTATGAGCAATTTTGAGTTATTTTTAATATTTTTGTTAGATTTAAGTTTTGTACGGATAGGGTAAGATCACCAATTCTTGGCACATTAGTCCTATTATTGACACTCCCAAAACCCGAAATGAATTTATTTTGTTTTGGATAAATACTTCATTACACTGAGTAATTAATATACAGGGTGTCACAACAGTCCCAAGGCGGCCTAATATTTTCTCAGGTAAGATATTTTTCAGGGAGGTCAAGGTCATTCTTGAAGTAACGAGGAATGCAATAGTGACCTTTATTTTGATCTTGACGATGACCTTCAAGGTTTTTTCAACTTCAACTTTTGAAAAATTGGAAACCCCTTTTTTTACATCCGCAATCGACAGAGCGGGAAATTTTACGTTCAAATATGTACGCAGGTCATACATAGGTGTATTTCTAACCTTGAAGATCACTTTAAGGTCATTTAAACTTAAACAAGGTCTGCATACCTCTGGGAATAGAAGCTTTTCAATTCTTTTTCGTAACGAGCAAAGTTACTAACTTAAACCAGGCGTATCAAGGTCATTTCAAGAACAATTCTTTTCCATTGGAAACTCCCTTTCAGGGTTACATCGTACCTATGTATAACTTAAGTACATATTTAAACGTAAAATTTCCCGCTCTATCGATTGCCGATGTTAAAAAAGGGGGTTTGCATGTTTTTTTAAAGTTGACCTTGAAAAAACCTTGAAGGTCATCGTCAAGCTCAAAATTAAGGTCTTGATTGAATTCCTCGTTGAAAGTTACTTCAAGAGTGAGCTTGACCTCCCTAAAAAATATCTTACCTGAGGAAATATTTAGCCGTCCCAGGACTTTTGTGACGCCCGGTATATATTATATGTAAAAATGATAGTAGAATTAAATTAATTGAGGCAAAACATGCTAACAAAATGTATTATCTATGGAATCCGAAAAGGATGCCAATAATTTGGGGGGGGGGGGTACAAAGAATTGGTGTTATTACCCTGTATAAGTCGTACGCCACATTTGGAAAAATATCATGGAGAATAGACATAAGGAGACCAAAGTAATGTAACCGAAAATGAGCAAATTTTTGTCGTGTGAAAATGGTTACAATACTACTTGAGTATGGCGCTAGTTTGTCATACGTATAAGATGACTGCCGTCTTTGTTAACATTTTAGATTATTTACCTATGTAATTTTAACAGAAATATTTACATTATTATTTAAAAGCAGAAAATTTATTTTACTTATCTCGAAACATCCGTGATACCATGTAATTGAAGTGATTTAGGAATGTTGTATTTTTGTTTAGGTTTATATAACATGTTATATTTACACGGCCCATGACGGCGGCCATTTATACGTGTGCCTCACTAGCGCCGCGCTCGAGAAGATTTAACATTTCAATGCATTATGAACATCCTACAGAAATATGCTCGTTTTTGATAAAGTCAAGATACAGGACTTTGGTCTCCTTATCTTTAGTCTATATGAAAAATATTTTGGATTAGAAAATAATTTTACGTGCTAGAAATAACAACCCTCTCACAACTATTGCTATGGGTTCTTATTGGGTAAGACGGAGGAGTGTGACCAAAGGACGGTTTGAAGGGAGGAAAGGATTGCAAGGGGCAAGAGATGAGAAGGAGCAAGGGAGAAGAGTAGCAGGGGTCAGGGTGAAGAAAGGAGGGGCTAAAAGGAAATGATGAAAAGCCGAGGGGCAAAAGAAAGCGAAAGGGCCAAGGGTTGTGGAAGGAAAGAAAAATGGTAGACAAAATGAATTGGTGGTGTGGGACATGGGGGAGGGATTGCATTATAAAAATAAGAGTAGCGAGGTAAAGGAAAGGGGAAGGTGTGTTAAAGATGGGTAAAACAAGGAGTATGAGTAAGAGGAGAGTGAAGGGAAATTAATAGTGGTAGGAAGGATAGAAAGAGGAGGCGGGAATTGGAAGATTAATTGGATGGAAGGGTAAATAACGGATGAGGGAGAGAGAGGATGTGGAAGGAAAGGGGGATGACAAAAAGATAAGTAGTGACGAAAAAGTCTAAGGCGACGTGAAATAAAAGGGGAAGGCAAAACGGTGTGATGTGAACGGCGACGTAAGAGAACGAAAAAATCTCGTTCTCGCTCTTTTGCATGCTTGGGCAGTATCTCACTCAAAAGTCAGTGACAACTATGGAATAGAACCAAAAATTACCAAAAATTACCAGAAATTTACAAAACACATCACTAGTAGCACCTAGTATCTATTTTTGATTGGTTGAATAGATTTTCTCTAACCAATTTTCGAAATTCGCCGGCAAAAAGTCTGATCACTATCAATAAGAAAACGGCTGCAAATAGTCTCATTCGTACGGATTCAGACGGGACAAAAAGTTGATCCATAATAATGTGGAATTATTCAGAATTACTGTGGTTTCACAACATTCCGAATGACTTTGAATTGCGAATATGAATTAGGTTATATCCACAGACTCAATCAGAATAGAAAGCTGGCTTGGGCTGAAGCAATCGGTATTATATCGGAATCACAGCAGAAGTATATGAAATAAACTTGAATCCGTTAATAAAGTCCAATGGAATGAAAAGTTGATAAAATGACGGGGATTCGTTCTGCGACTGAATGTCGATTAAAAATGGAATCGTTTAGAATAACTTCGAATTAGGACCTGTTTGGAAGCGAAAACTCTTAAAATTACAGGTATAAAATCCCGAAATCTGCCGTATTTACATGCATATAAGCCGCACCTTTTTTGGTTTTTTGGAGATTGAAAATCGGAGTACGGCTTATAATCGTGTGCAACTTATAAACTTTTTTTCACTATTTCGAGCTTCTAAACTCGTGATGAAGCCTATAATCGTGTGCGGCTTATATGCATGTAAATACGGTAATTCGAAGGTAATATTTGCCATGCTAAGGGCCGGTTTCACCAACATCGGTTAAAAAGTTGATCCTCGGTTAAACCGATAATCGACGGTTAAATATGGCGTATAGCGTTCATTTTGACTGGCCATCAGTTAACCAATGATTTAAGCGAGGTTGGTGGAACTGGCCCTAAGTTTCTGAAATGTTTACTAGTTGAAGTTGCCTGTGATCCCTAAATTAAAACTTGATAAAAACGATTACACTTTAAAAATGATATGTATCTCATAAACCAAAAGATTTAATAACGTTCAGATTCACTTTCATATCAACGTTGCAACTCAAACATACTTTTCCCAAGATTTTCTGCAATAATTTTACTTCTGGGAGGCAGAAGCGTTAAATATATCACTGTCAGGTAACGCTGTGTTTCTGTTGTCGAATAATAGGTTGGTACCTCTCTGGCAGATGGTGCAGGATACAACGAATTATGTTCCCGAGCAGAAAAGTTGTAAAATGCTCGGCATTAGAGTCGGATAGCAGTCGCTCTAGCGATTTTTCTTTTTCGAATATTTCTCCTTCAGTTTGGAAGGGAGACAGGCTAAGTAGGAAAAGAGTTGGTGAAAAAAAGAAGGTAGCGCGGTTTGTCAGCGAGACAGTGCTGCCAACCGCTAGCAGCGTGAAGACAAGAGAGAGAGAGAGAGAGAGAGACGGACAACGCTTGTGAATCCACAGCCTCTATAGTTGTACAGTGCAAGCGGAAAACTTCCCACACGTCACGGACTGTCGGACATAAACTCCGCGAACTGGAAGCCACGTGTAAATCGCTCTCATTCTTTAGTGTGTTGCAGCGTTTTCATTTCTCTCCTCTTCTTGCTTCGTGTTACATGTGGTTTTCATTATTCTCGTTGCTATTTGGTGTTCAGAGAGTGCGTTAGAGTCAGTTCGCAATTTAAAATATCTGTGCTCTGCGCGTTGTAACTCAAAGTGTAATTCTTGCTTTAACATATAATAATCCTTAACGCGTTATACTTATCGTTATCGGTGACCAGTAGAATGATAATATCGATGGCACCTCTCCGTACCGCTCCACGCCTTATTTGTGCGATGCAGTGCTCCTCTTCGCGTTTAGTCATCCATGTGTTTTGTCTTGAGTTTGATCTTGATGACAGGCAATCCATACATTTTCAAGACTTGTTGAAGACATTTTGGAAGGTCTGGCTTATAAGACGAAGCCAAACTTAATTGTATCTCTTGAACCAGGAAACAGATTTTCAATGCCTCTTTGCCTTCGCATAAAGGGCCATCTTGATTGGCATGCATACGAAGAAAAATGGATGGCCAAGGTTAGAGAGTCAAAAATTTAGAGAGTCAGTCCGTTCTTCTAGATCGTCAAAGGGGCCTTCCATAATTTTTTTGACATAGTCAGAGAGACTCTCATTTTAACGCCAGTCGACTGTTATAAGAAGAGCAGACTCACTATCAGAATAATCAAGTTATGCTTCCGGGATGGTCAATACGATTATTTTTTTTTACTCAGTTCGACCATCCACGGAGGAGCAGATGACCCGCCGCGGAGGAACAATATTTGCGCGTCAAAATTAAAGGGTCGAGATCATTTTCGGCGTGAGTTAATGTCGTTGAGCCGTTCAGCATCATATTTGCTCTTTGTTGAATTTAAATATATTTCTATTAAGTTTAAACTGCTTTCCGATATTTCAAAAATGCGTGGGGAGTGAAGTGCATAAGAGAGAACATGGTGGAAAGTGGATTAAGTTTTTTCCATTAAATTTTCAACGTCAATTTTGATGCTTCCAAGGGATTAAGGACAAAGGCGAAACTCGACGCTCAGCTATTAATTTGTTGTCACTGTGTCGTTTCCAGGGCCGGTTCTAGAGATTTCGCCGCCCTGGGCGCAACATAAAAGCGCTTAGAAATGCCACCCCTTCAAACCTGCCCCCACCCCGGGCAAATTCACGGTTTCCCCATGCCGATAACCGGCGCTGGTCGTTTCTAACTAAAAACGGGCAAAAAATTTCATTATTCATTCATGATGAAGAAAGTAACGAGATGTGTGATATCGGTTTCTGAATTTACTACAGTCTTTGAAATCTTACAGTTCAGTGCAGTGAAACCGTGTCCTTAGCTTCTCGTGCTGCAAACAATATATTTTCAATATACAATTGTGCATTTTTTGTGTACATCAAGTCATGTCTCCACAAATAATCAAAAATGCTTTTAAATTTTTTTTGTTCTACAAAATTTTCAGACTCTGTAGGTTTCACTTAATATTATAATTTCCATTCTCTTATATAAGAGAGCGATTGGAACATCACGTATACTATGTATATATTTAGTATGTATAACGTATTTAGGTAGAAAAAAGACATCACATATCGAAGATATGGGATAATTAAGTCGACCATCTAAGATGGCCAAGTCGACTGTCAGCGGAGATCAACTGGATTATCTGAGGTGATCATATTGACCCTTTACGATGATCAATTCGACCCTCTGTGATGATCAGTTCGCCTCTCTGTGAAATTCGAGTCGACGGCCGAGATAATCAAGTCGACACTTCGAGATGATCGATTTCAGCCTCTTGCTTCAAAATTCTAGAAATATTCGGTTGAACCATCTAGAAGGCTTTCCTATAGTTGACCCTCAAATATAGTCAGTGTGCACATCTAGATGGCCAGACGGACCTTCCATTTTTCTCTGTGTAGAAGCTAATCCATATTTCAGGTTAAACCATTTCGTAAATTTATTATACAATATAAATATAAAATGAATAGACTCTATTCAATTTATTGTAACTATTACACTTGTTTGGCAACAATCCCGAAAATATTGTCATTTTTTCCGTATTTATTATGGTTTGCTAAACCCTTCTAAGAGAAAAGCTCAATGTTTTAATCTTTTTGAAGCAAATTCTGAACAGATTCTGATTTTTAAATTATTAAATAATTATTCTTAACAATTTTAGAAAGAAATTATTTCTAAATTTCAGTTCAGATTACTAGGCACAGTACTTTAGTTTAAAGTCCCCGACCCCTCCCCAATAATTTTACCAATACAGAAATGCCTGACTATTCTAGAAACTTTGACATGCAAGTGCCGACAATTTTAGGGTCCCTGAGGTCAAAATTGGCCAAGATAAAAGGTTCTACACTTTATTTCCTATCAATTTTTTTCTTACGGGTATTTAAAAACATAAAAGATGTTTGATTGAAATTTGTTTGAATGAAACAAATTATTCCATATTTTTTTAGAAGTGTCCCAAGATAAATCGGCGGAACTGTCGTCAAAATACTCTAGTTTCTTATAGCTTTCTCCCATTCTTATTAATTAACATAATTAATTTATTTATTAATTAGGTTTTAATTTCAAAGAATATTTTTACCTTTGGAACATACTACCAAGCAAAGCTTGAAAAATGCAAAACCTTCAACATATTTTTACTTCCATCGTTTTTAAAATATTTAAATCTGCATTTTCCAGAAAAGATCAGAATTCAACATCAAGGTTTTAGATTCCGATTCACTGAATCCTTACAATCCTTACAATCACAATGCTAAGTATAACCAGTATAAACAATTTTTATTTTATTTTCGTTGAGCATTTATAAAAATTCTATGCATCCAACTCGGCTGGTTTTGTGATACTAACCTGCAAATTCTATATGATACACTAATTGAAAAAATACAACAACAACCGTATCGTTCGTATAAATCATTATATCGAATTTTGGTGTTTCTTAAGCTGATTACGAATTTTTCGAGACGCATGAATATTCCCTAAATTATATTTTCCATAATATTTATTTCCCGAAATATCATTTGACCTAATAGCAATTTGCTACAACATTTACTTATCCTAATTGCCAATGTACGTAATTTTTATTTTTCCGAATTTCTTTTTGTTCTAATATTGATTTTTCCATAATCTCCATATCATCGAAACTGTATAAAATAAATTTCATTATTTCTTAAATGGCGTCCGGCATTCTAATTGGCTGATTTGAATTTCGCGGCATTATTCAGATAATCAGAATACTGGATGCCATTTTAGGAAGAATTAAGTTTATCTTGCATGTTATACTTTCAATGATATGGTGATTATGAAATATGGAATTTCGCATGAATAAATTTTAGGTTATATGCTAATTTGGAAGAAAACAATTATGTTACATAATAAATCGGAAAAATAAAAATTGGTTTCAATAGTAATTCGGTATTATAAAAATGATGTCAATTTATAATTCGGTAAAATAAAAAATATATCAGATGGTATTTCGGGAATATAAAAATTGAAAAAATGGTAATTCGGCAAAATACAAATTAGGCCAAATTATTTTAGGTAAAATAAATATGAGGCCAAATATAATTTAGGGAACATTCGTGCGCCTCGAATTTTTCCAATCGTGTTGGAGCTATCTTGCTCGTAAATCAAACATAGTAACCTACTTGGTTTTTTTTCTCTGTGTGAATACCTGATTTACCATGTTATCATAAAATTTGAAAATCATCAAAAATTGATCTAGAGCCTTACTACGCGCTAAAGCGGCGTCGAGCATTATGGAATAGGAGCATTGATATGAGGGTATTAAAGAAGTACTATTTACATATTTTCCAATTACGGAGAAGTTTTGACAAGCTTTTCTTATAGTGGAAAACCTTCCACTCTAGTTTTAAATCATATTTTAATAAAAATAAGATTAACCATCGTTATTTTAAAAAGGCTAAATTGCAGAAAAAAGACACCAAGCCGTTAATCAATTAAAATTATGACGAACATCTAAATCATAGGTAAATTTGAATGAATTTCAGTTGAATTCAAGTCAAGTGCAAGTGAATTAGTGAATTGAAAAGATATAAAAAATTGAATTCAAATGAAATTGTATGAAATTCGATTAAACATGATTAAGGTTAGTAGAATGTAACGGAATTTAATGTTTGCAACGAAGTTTTACGGCATTCAATTTAATTCAGGGTAACATTTATTTTAATTCTAAATTAACTCAATGTAGTTTGCCTATATGCATTAAAAGGTCAATTCAACTACATTCAAGAGGATATAATGGAAGTCAATAAAAGTAACAATTTAATTAAATAAAATTCAACATAATGAAATTTTATGAAATTTATTAGTTAAAAAATGAATTCAAGGAAATTAAAAGCGAAATTCAAAGATATTAAACGGAATACAATGTACATTAAAGAAGTACAATAAAACTGAAGCAATTACAATAGAATTATGTCGAGACTGATAGAATTCACGGGGTTCCAACGAAATTCAAGGAAATCCATCCGGACAGTCCAAGGCAGTCCAAGATTTTACGCTCGGTCTAGCCTTGCGGACCCCCCGTGGTAACGACAGGAAGTCCCCACCACCAGCGCACGATTACCTCTCTAGTAATTTCCTTACTGGGGAAAACCTATATCCATGAAGTAATTGCTACTCGACTGGCGGAATAGAAAAAGGAAATGTTGGAAATTTTAATACCTTATGAAATTATGAATAGCCGGGAAAACATTTTCCTTCCACACTACTCAAGACTTCAGTTCGACTGGCAGTCCAAGCTTGTTACTGTTGTTTACTCCAACATACTATCTTCTGAATTATTTCCCCACTTTCCAGATCGATCGAAATTCTGCTTCTTTCAAGATTCAGACTAGCAGCTCCCAAAAGACGAGCTGGCGTGTTTAAAAAATTGCTCCCCTACTTCACTGAGAGTCTTATGTTAGTATACACATAATTTCGTCCGAAACGTGTTGCAAGCATATTTTTGAAAAAACTGATTTTCTAATATAGTAAAGAGTACCTCATTTAGAGTTGATCTAGAAATTTATAGCGGATAAATTATAGTTTGATTTTAAATAATATTCAAAGGTGCACGGGTGCAAAAAAAATGTTCATTGTTCGTAAATAAGATGGTCTCTTCAAAACAAGGTCATGACTTATTAATTATTCATGGCATGAATTACTTCATGTATAATTGTATATGGGTTTTACCGAGTAAGGAAAAGACTTGAGGGTAACAGACTCACCACGAGAGATGCACAAAGGGTCAGACTGTACATACAATATCGTCCTGAAACAGGTATGAGGACGAGTGGTGGATCGCCCATGCATCTGAGTAGAACTTAATTAAAAATAATCCCAGGGTCAACTCATAAATTATGTCAGGTTGTTTCTAATACCTTTTCTACTGGGACGCACGTTGGTCCCTATGGGATTGAATTATGTAATTGTTCACTGAATAATAAATAATTTCAAATAATCGTTCTTTTTTTACAGCCTATTAAACAAATTATTTGTAAGAAATGTGTATAATCAAATCTTAAGTTCCTTGATATCTTCTTGAATCGTCCCTTTTTATATTATTTCAAATATGTGTCATTATAATAAGACCGATTTAAATTTATTGATAATAGATTTGTCTTAAAACTATATTCACATTTAAGTTTAAGATCAATATTTTTTCAGGAAACTTTTAATCCGTGAAATCTTTTGTTTGTTACGAATTTTGATCACAAGTTACAAAATTTTTATATAATGTTTCTTAAATTGGGAACAATAATGATAAAAGAACCTTTAGAAAAAATATTTATATAATTGTGTAAAAAACTGATACCAAGAATGATTCTAAAAATAATATTAATATTGTGCGCAGTTTAAAGTTAGAGCGAAAACACTATTTTTAACAATTTCCGCATTTTGCAACTAGTGCAATTTCGAAAAAACTTTATCGTTTACATAAACTTCATACTTTTGTAAAAATTACATGTAACAAACAAATAGTCACTGAAATATTAAAGTATTTGTCAATCACCGAAATAATACCTAACTCAGCCATGATGAAAAACACGAGGAAAAACTTCAGAGTTGACAAAATTAAAAAAAAAAAATTTTTTTGTAATAGAGCTGTGACTTGCCGCAAGTGAAATGTAATGTTTCACTTCTTAGTTTAACTAAAAATTCCATAAAATTCTGTTTCATAATTACACTCGAACTTGGCTTTCAGAAAACTTGATTCGTGCATTCCGAGAACTGATACCGCCCGGCGGTTTCGGATGAGAGGAGCTGCGGGGAGATGTGCCGTGCTCAGTGATATGTGACAAAGCAGTAGCGTAGCGATAAAGCGCTGTACCCTAACGACCTAACTGGATAACTGCGTCACGTTGCGTCAGTTCACTTTCAATGTTCATACGGCCCTCATGTTCACATTCTGAGAGCTTGGCTTTGAGCCGAAGGTGATAACCCAAACCGCGCACAAACTTAATTTCTAGTGTACATCAATTTACGGGAAAAACAATAGTCTTATTATTTCCGAGAGTAGCCGTATACACAACAGGAGGAGCGACAGTGAATGCACGTGTGCGCGGAGAAACAACACAGCCCCACAAAAAAAGTCTCTTGAGCTAGAAATGAAACCCATTATTTCCTGTGGATTGAGTTTGACGTGTTTTGTGCTAATTTTTTTAGGGCAACCATTTATTAAGTTCAATAACTGCAGGAAATTACTGAAAATGCCGATTTTCATGGTTTTTCGAACGTTACTGTAGCTCCATCCTCAATCCCCAACGTCCCTTGCAGGGCAGCGCCTTCGCTGGTTTCGTTCTGGGGTGAACCGAAATGCGAATCACATATATACACATCCTCTTGAGAGGCCGTTCTCATCGCGTCCAGTATTCATCACAGCAGCAAGTTCGCTTGTAGCCTTGCTCAATCATGGAACTGCGGTCAAAAACAGAAAGACGCTTTCTGCTTTTGACCGCACAAGGACTAAGCGTTATGAAACTGTCTAGTTAACGACATTTAAACTTCGGACAGAAGCGTGATGATCAACTGATATAAGGAATAAGATTCTTTGGTATTTGCCTGTTATAAAGAACAAATTTCACGATGTTGTTTAATTTAAGGTCGTAACTGTAAAATCGAAGTTCAAAATCACGTCATTCGAAAATAAAAGATTTTTTTCTCAAAATTCGAATATTTTAAGGTTGTATGAAAGCTAAAGATAACACGATAAAACGGTCTTTATATTCGTGATCAGCTGGTCAAAATCCATAGGAAATAAAGGGTCTCGTTTATGGCTCATGATACTTTTGTTTGAGGAGCTGTCTAATGAGTTCATAATACCTCTAGGAGTATCATGAGCTCATAATCGTATTCCGCACATGTGCGTTCGATGTCGCCCATGTACGATTATGGCCGCGTCAACCTAACCTCAAATCTCAGACGTGATGAACTTGTAAATCATACGTTTGATACATAAAAGTATCGTGTACAGTGATACACCAAGTGTGCAAACTTAGACTTTTTGTCTGAGCGTGAGTTTTCCTCTTAGATAAACAATATATTATTATATCAATATTATTACGTAATTGTAATTAATTCGTAATTGACAGCTACCAATTTCCCCTCTGGTTCATACATCCATATATTCATTGCAGTAAATATTTGCGGTAACTGCTTTTAAAGGTTATAACTATAGCATTGATAATTATGTTGACGATTCCTGACTGAAAATATACTCAGATAGATGATTGGAGAGAGTAATACCATATGTGACCGTCCGCGAAAAAAGGGACCTATCGCGGAAAAATCGGTTTTTAGTTTTGTATACCAATCGATAGTTTTTCATGTGCTCCTTCATAGTAAAAATATTATTCCTATATCTAAAAATCTCGAATTGTTATTAAACTGCAAAGTGAGGCTCTCTTATGATGTTCCTGTGTTGGACCGCTTCTGCGATCGCCCCTCCTGTAAAATAAAGCTGGTGCGCGTTAGGTCCCTTTCTTCGCGGACGGTCACATTATTATATACACGGACAACTACATCATAAATGGTTTATAGTCTAGGAGAATCTATTTCCGGCATATATGGCATATCGCATGATTTTTTACTGTATTCAGTTAATAACCAATTTAGGTGATAACAAATTCCGTCTATAAGACTATTTCGGCATTGAAAAAAAGGACGATTTTTAATTCAACCATTGGCCTCTATTGCAATTCAAACTATATATTTTTAATCATAGGGTACTCACATTATTGGTGTTATCTGATGTATCAATTGTACAATTGAGGACCTTGCTGAAAAAACCAGACATAAGCTAGACTAGATGCCTGGCCTGAACTCCTTTAATTTACAACTTATTGATCTTCAAATTTACAATTCAGCATATAGAATAGTTAATAAACTTCTATTATTCATTTGGTTTGCGTGAATAGTGTGGCTAGTATCGGATTTCATTTTCGAATCACGATGACAAAAAAGTTGAATAGAATAGTAGAAAAAAGAAGTGTGTCTGTAGACATATGAATATTGCTCCAATTCTATTTGCATATGCCATAACTTTCCTTTTCCCAAATATTCGTTTGACCCCATTTTTGTCGCAATTTCCATTTCTCCAAATTGTCATTCGGCCTGAATCTCATTCTCTCCCATTGCGACGTGCCATCATTTTTATTTACTCAAATTTCTATTGGATGTGAGTATTCTAAAAAGTATTAGAAACTGCTTTTCTCGGTAATTTCATTTCTCGACTCTCTGCCATTAAAAATACATAAGACTGAAATGAACAGCATATTCTCATCCTCGAATTTCCTGCGCCATGCAGGGTCATTAATAAATACTCACGCTAGTACATAGAAGTTTCAGGGCAATGCTCTTATTCTGTAAGAACTAAATTCCGAATGCATCTCGCAGATTCTACCGTTAAGAATTTATCCCTTTCTATTTTTTACTTTCTGCGTAGAATAGAAGTGGGCATGGAAAGAAAAAAAGATGAAGGAGTGAAGGGAGGGTATTCGAAGTGCAACGAACGGGATATGCGATTCCCTTACGTGCGCATCGCGAACTCCCTCGACGTATTATCCAAGTCTTTCTCTAGTCGTATTTCCTGCACGTTTTCACATGCACATTTCCGTGTACGTGCACGTGCATTTGCACGTCGTTTCGTACTGGCGAATGTTAAATCAGGCGGCGCGAAACGCTCTTTGTTTTTACAGCCGAGATGGGGCGATAATGCAAAAGAGAGCTTAACGCAGCGCCCGAAACTATCCATCGAGCACGTTCGCTTTGCGTATCTGTTTACATGTATAAAAAATATAGGCGTGCAAATGCTAAATCAAATTAAAATGACGTGCAAACAACCAAATTTTGGAAATATCGCAGTTACCATTCATCCAAGAAATGGAAGGCCTGTCCGAAAAGTATCCGGCCTATGGTGGTGTCTCTATACTTGCATTTGTTATTGTTAACAAATTTATTTTTATTACGGAGATTTTTATGAGTATTCTCCTCTAGCGGCGTCGCCCTAGAGTAATTTAATCGCACTTATGATTTATTTGCGAATACTGAGTCCCAGAGATGTTGGAAAGGTGGTTTTAATAAACATTGATTATATCACAGTTTTTGAAGATTCGAAGAGCTCCACACTTTCTTTAACGACGCTATAGTTGCGACAGCTTATTTGTCGAAAGAAGAAGCGTCTCTGTGTGGTACTTTTCATACCCTTTACACGTTCACTCGTAAAACTACGTCTTACCGCTTCCTTCGAGAAGAATAACGACCCTAATTCCGTATTCAAATCCAATTGAGAGGAAGGTCTCTTGCGTTCGCCGCACAGTTGGCACCGACCGGAAGTGAAAGATCGCTGGATCGTGGACTCCGGCGACCTGAGAGCGGTGAAAACTGTCCGTTTACGTTTCGTTTCGAACCCCTCCTCCTATTTGAAAGTGGGGGTTCAGAAAGAGAGGTTGCAAATCAAAAACCCGACATGTTGAGTTCCGCATGTACAGTCACAGTCGTTTTAATAACGTATCGATTTTTCTCTTTGACATCACTGGTTAATGACAGGTCGTGCATTGAAATGGCTGACTTTATTTTCAACGGGTTCGATCACTCTAGTTCAGGTCGCTAGTGAACAAAGAGTCGCGCACCTACCGGCTAAATAAGGTAGAAATACGTGTAATGATGTGAAACTCGTACAAGAATGTGCAGTCGAGAAAATGATTGGTAAAACAATCTCGATCTGGGGTAATGGAAGGTTTGTCGAATCGGAAAGCTTAATTACAGAAGACGAGTGCAAGAGAAATTAGGTTAAACAAATTAGATAAGCTGGGAACTAAAGATTTTCTTGCGTTTATTCGATTCACCTAGATCTAAGACGATTTATAATTTCGTATGCCTTATACTTTCTTCAATTTTTATTATTGAATACTTGAAACTCCAAATAATAATTGCGATATTGAAGTTAGAAAGGGGCAAGAAGGCCGAGGTTTCGAAAGTGCTTATCAAGAATCCACTAGAGGGCTAGGCTGACGCCCGATTACCGTCATCTTTCCTAAGTTCACATCTACCATGAAATTCGGTTCCACTGTTTACTTTTTCGGATCATCCATCAGGCCCGCATCAAGAAAAAATAGAGAGCAAGGAAATAAAGTACTCCAATCCTTCAGAGGAGGACCGAGAGTAAGCGAAAATAAAGAGCAAAGAAACAAAAAGCTCGAATCCACCAAAACAAGGACCGAAAGTAGGCGAAAATAAAAAACATAGAAACAAAGAACTCCAATCCTAAAAAAAAAAAATGAAGACCAGGAGAAAGTAGAGAAAGCAAAGTCTATAATACTCGAGTTAGGGAAGGAAGTAAAGGAAGTTTCAAAGCTATTTCAAATTAAAGTACTTAAAAATTGTAAATGAAAAAACTATATACATTTTCCCCCTCCCCTTCACCCGCATCTCTGGATACTCCCTTTCCACATCTTAGTCTTCTTGCAACCACCCTCGTGACGCTTTGTCTGATTGTCATCATCCATCGCCGCCATTCATCGTTATCATTTATTGTCGCTCTCTCTTTCTCTCTCTGAACTTCTCTTCCTTTATACTGTAAATTTTTTAGGATACTCTAGAATGGTAATAATGATATTAGTCTTTGGTGATCTATCATTATTAGCAAAATTTGGATTACTCGTTTTTCTTTAAATATAATGTGAAGAAAATCCTAAATTTCAGGTATGTCAAAAATATGTCGTCAGCTCGTTGAAAGCATTTTCAACTCGTACAATAAAATGAATTTTCATTCGAAATTCATATCGGTTGTATGCATATCGGTTAGGTGCAATTTCAAAGAATATTTTTACCTTTGGAACATACTACCAAGCAAAGCTTGAAAAATGCAAAACCTTTAACATATTTTTACTTCCATCGTTTTTAAAATATTTAAATCTGGATTTTCCAGAAAAGATCAGAATTCAACATCAAGGTTTTAGATTCCGATTCACTGAATTCTGCATAATCAATAATAGAGCGAGCTTTATATTTGGATAATACAAGTCCAGAGCATACTATTCAGACCTGTGCTCTGAATATTCATATTTTAGGAAAGTGGCCGAGTTTTCGGAGAATCATACATCTCGGATGACAGTTCTCCAAACTAGATCGTTATATTCCTTTACAACAGCAGCATCCAATGCAGCGTTATCGAGATCGCAATGAGGGCTTGGTATTGCGAGCTCTGTTTCGGAGTGTGTATATTCTCATTCAGAGACAATGGGCTCGCGAGCTCGAGTGGTAAGCGAACCTGGGAGTGAGTAACCCCTTGAATGCGTACTGTGCGCATACAGGTCTTCTCAGTATTGTGTCCAAATTTTTCAATTTTTATTCTGCAAATTAAGGAAGAAACTTATCTAGTGATGCAAGTTTTTATTCAATAAGTTGTATTTTAAACATTTACTGGAAATAGACACTCACAATGTATGGACCAGAATAGATGTAATTAGGAATTTTATTTTCTGACTGGCAGATGATCGAATGATTTAAAGCAATGCAAGAGTTCCTCAAGCTTTAGCTGAATGACTACAACTGTAACCCAAAACTAACTATGGAAAACCGTATGCTACAAATTATTGCAGAAACAGAGAAACCCTTAAGAATCATCGTTACTAAAACAACTTGCATGGATTTTATACCATAAATAAATTAAAGACAAATGTAAACATTAAATGAACTTCAATAAAAGTTTATAAGAAAAAAAGGTGAAATGTAGATTAACATTTTTAAATTAGTACCTATGTTAAAATAATCTAATTATAGGTAAAAGATAACTAGAAGGTAATATTTTGGGCAAATGATGATCAAGTATGTTTGTTTGCGGCATATATTGATGTTAATCATTACTCCAACGAGATTTACAATCGTTTATCAGCACTTGATAACGCCGCATTGTGGTGCTTGCGCTATGACGTCTTGCAACAATGCGGAAGCTAAATTATTCCCAACCATAATTGCGCATTTGCGTAATGAATTTGGACAGAGGATTATCCCTTGCAAACGCAGTACTAAACTATGGAAGGAGCGAGAGAAGTTGCCTCAAATTCAAGCCAATGTGTGTGCACACATAAGGCAATTAAATTAACCATTTTTATCTGATATTTCATATATTTTACTGCTTTTTGCATGGTCTCATTGTCGTCTGCAAAGAAAATATTCATGCCATTGAATCTAACTAACAAACCTGTGGGAAGTTCTTTATGACTGCGCGAATCGGGTTGACTAAACGACAAATGCCTTATTATTCGTAATTTGCATTGTCGCATTGAAATGGAATTCTAGATAGACTACACAATTCGGATATATTTCCGAATAGGTGAATTCTCCGATTTCCTTCAAATTCCGTATGCTTATAAAAATCATGGTTTACTTAATGTTTATCTTAACTAATACGCAAAATTTCGCAAAATACTTTCCACAAAAGTTGTAGATCTCATTGAGATACATATTTTTTGTTGTATATATTTTTCTCTACGAGTAATATTTCACGAGATAATAAGTGATACATCGAGTTTTATGAAAACCCCCATAAGAGTCATGGCTTTATGCGCTTATCTCAGCCAATGCGCAGAACTTCGCAAAAAATTTCAAACAAAAGTTGTAATTCTCAACAAAATACAATTTTTTTATTGCATTCATTCTTTCCATGATTGATAGTTTCGGCGAAAAGTAATGATACTTCTGTGACCATCCGCGAAGAAGACCTAACTCGCGTAGCTTCATTTTATAGGAAAAGCGATTGAAGAGGCGATGCAACACAGGAACACCATAAGACATTACAATCGGAATTTTTTAGATATAGCAATAATATTATTTATCGTGAAAGAGCAAAAAAGAAACAATCGATTGGTATCAAAAACTAAAATTCTATTTTTTCCGCATTAGGTCCAACATTATATCTCTGATCCCCCTCTGAGCCCCTCTATCCCCCTCTATATCTCTGAGCCCC